>OY856414.1:893379703-893522203 GCA_963693085.1 Alisma plantago-aquatica | reverse complement strand
GGATGTGTGAGGGAAATTCCATAGGGCCAACCACAGGAAAATCCACTATAAGAAGTAAATATACAAATTTTCTTCTCAAGTTTTGACACCAAATCCAAGACAATTGTCAAGAAGGAGAAATGAGAACATACCACACTATAGAGAGCGATCCCTACAATTCTACCACCCAATTTTTTTTGAGGAAGATGTACTCTTCCTCTAAGTGCATAATAGTAGATGGCGAAAAGAAGACACCTAGATTCCTTGACATTCATGTCCCACTTCCTTTCTTCTTCTTTTTATTTTTATTTCTTCCTCCTTCTTTTCCTTTCCACCTATCTCTGGAATGGAAAAAAGGCTGCCTTTCTAGCTTGACATTTGCTGCTTCGTTTTTCCTTTGGCTGCGGCTAATTGTTGGTTGTTGTCTATAACACAATGTTGTCTGTCAGATGGTATATATATATACATGCCTCACGACAGTGACAATAGGGATTTGGGAGCCCTAATGGGCTTTTTCCTCCTAGGCTGGACCAATAGACCCAACAATCTCCCCTTCCATCCCAAGGGAGGAGACTTTCATCACATAATCATCACTGGGAATGTATGTCGTTGAGCTCTTTGTAGAGCTCTATCTTGTCTTGTGTCACTACCTTGATCATCATATTAGAAGAATTCTTCACAGTATGAATCTTTTTTAGAGTTAGAAACTTTTTATCAATTACATCTGAAGCTAATGATATCGCACATCAATGTGCTTTGTTCATGCATGATGCAATGTTCTTTCTAAAGTCAATAACACTCTGACTATCATAGGAAATAGTCAGATCAACCTAATTCATACCCAACTCTCCTAGAAATCTCACAATCTATAGTATTTCTTTTCCTACTTCTGCTGCTACAATGTACTTTGCCTTTGTCGTAGAAAGAGCAACACACTTTTACAACATGGAGTTCCAAGATAGGGCTCTCCCTACAAAAGTGAAAACATATGAAGAGGTAGGCTTCCTGTGATCAATATCACCTTCCATGTCAGCATCATCAAAGACCTTCAAAATTGGTTTAGAATCACCAAAATATCAAACATGTGCTACTAGTTCCTTCTAAGTATATGAAGATCCACTTGACCACCTCCAAGTAATCTTTTACCAAATTTGATAGATACATGTTCACAACTCCAAGTACACGAGCAATATCCAAATGAGTACCACACCATTGTGTACATAAAACTCCCCACAATATAAGAATAGGGAATCATGACCATATCCTCATTAGTAGATGGGCATGGATTCTTGCTTAGCTTGAAATGACCTGATAGTGGAGTACTGATTACATAGGACTTGCTCATGTTACACCACTCTAGATCTATTCAACTTAGCTCTCATGTGACAACCACAACTTGTGCTTGTTCCTATTATGCGTGATTAGCATCCCCAAAATCTATTGCGTTGGTTAGAAGTCCTTCATATCAAAGTCTTTGCAAAGCTTTGGGAAAATTGACATAATGCCCCACTATCAACATGTCATCCACATTGAGCAGTAAAATAATGAACTTGCCATTAGGAAACCTCTTGATGTAAACATAATGATCTGCACTTGTCTTATCGTACTCGTGACTCTACATAAAAGAACCAAACTTCTTGTACCACTGCCAGGAAGCTTATTTCAATCCATGCAAACTCTTCTTCAATCAGCAAACTCAATGCTCATTCTCCTTTAACTAGAAGCCTTTTGGCTACTCCATGTAAAGCTCCTCATCTAGATAATCATGAAGAAATTATGTCTTCACATCCATCTGCTGAAGCACCAGATCTAGGCTAGAAACCAAGCCTAGATCCAATCTAATAGAAGTCATTTTCACAATGGGAGAAATCATCTCATCAAAATCCACTCATTTATTTGACCAAAGACCTCAACAACTTGTTTGGATTTGTATATGATATCTTTACAGATGTCATATCTCTTCATCCTATTGAGCCACTTGTTCTTTCGTGCTCTCTGGCCCTTGGGAAGCGCCACAAGCTCAAAGTTATCATTCTTCTACAAAGAAGACATATACTCCTACATCACTGGATCACGTTCTCTATCTCTATGAGTTTGTGCCTCTAGGAAAGTCTTTGGCTCCCCCGAATCAAATAAGGAGAATATATTGAGATGTTGAATATATGGATAAGGATGAAAAACCATGTCAAACCTACTCAACTACTACTTTGAGGACTCTACTTGGTAATGATCTTGCTCCCCTTGCCCATAAGTCTCTAACTATGAATCCGAATCACTCAACCATGCATCTGGAATAGGAACACTTGATGTGTTATCACTCTACTACTTAGGGTTATCATGGTGGTCTTCTTTGTCATTTGAAGACTGCACATGTGAAGAAGTTGAAGCATCCTCATACTCATAATTAGAAGAACTATCACATGATTATGCAGCCTCTACATCATGACTCTTAGAATCTGTAACTATCAGACTCTCATAGAAAGTCACATCTCTATGTCTTCTCATGGTCTTCTTCATAGGATCCCATAACTTGTAGCTATAATGTTGATCTCCATAGCCAAGAAAGATATGTGGCACCACTTTATCATCCAGCTTTTTCCTCTTTTCTTTTAGATCATGTACATAAGCTTTGCACCCAAATAGTCACAAATCAACACAAGAAGAATCCTTTCTTGTCCATACCTTATTAGGTATATCAATCCCCAAAGGAACTGAGGGAAATCAATTAATCAAATAGAAGGTAGTACTCACAGCCTCACCCCAGAATGTCTTTGGCAACTTTACAATCTTCAATAGGCATCTAACTTTCTCCACTATGGTACAACTCATCTCTCAGATATACCATTGTGTTGTGGTGTGTAGAGCTATATCCTTTCATGCTATATCTTTAGTACACACATGAACCCCATAACTCCTTGAGGTGTACTCCATTGTCCATGTAGAGACACTTCAACTTTTTTCTCTGTCTCCTGCTCCATAATGGCATGAAATTTTTGAAAACACTAGAAAACCTGATCCTTGGTCTTTAGCAAGTAGATCTACACATATCCAGATACATCATCTATGTATGTGACAAAACACCTACTGAACGAACCACACACATCTAAATGAACTAACTACAGAACAATTGGCTTCACCTTTGATCTTGTCTTGAAAGAAGTGTGCCTATACTTTCATGTTTGACATGAATCACATGAGCTGAGACTAGTGTCCTTGCCAAAAGAAATCAGCCCCTAATCCTAGAGATGGCGTGTCAAGAGTTAACTCAAGTCCAATGCATTGAACAATACTTAAATGAAGTTTTGGTGAATTATTAATATAAAACATGAAAGTAAAATTACTTAATTAAAAAGTTTTGGATTGAAATGCAGAACTAAAAAGGAAAATTTTAAACTACAAGAATAAAAACTAAGTTATCAGTATGATTAAAAGTGAAAAGATAATAGAGAAGAAGAAATCAACCATTTACGATTAGCTCGGATCTTATGAAATTGTTAGATGTCCATGTTTCACCACCACAAACTCCATAGTTATCTTAGCACTTTTAATTTTCCTTTTAGATATTTTTTACAATAGGAACATGAAGATTTGTCCTCTTTAGAATTGGATCCCATAGATCAAACTATCCACAGACCTATGGTGTAGGTCATATTTCAATCGTCTGATGTATTCCTATCAATTCTCCCTTCAAGGAACACACGAGTTCTATCTAATGTTCTAGTCCACAAATCCAAGTTTATATCATCATGGCTCATAATTTCCATGGAGCATGACTGATCATATCACATTCTATGTTATCAAATGGATAAAGTCACATTTTTTATTATATTAAAGGAGATTACAATATGCTAAGTAAGATATGGAGATCATGGGGCTGCTCCCCATGCCTTGACAAAGGGAGAATTACTCAACCATAATGAAAGTGGAACAAGGATAGATTATGAAAAGTTGAATCAGAGGTCCAAAGATGCTTTTCCTTTGGATTCCCCCCACCTTTTATAGGGATAAATGAGGGAGAAAAACCTTAAAGGAATTGATAACGGTGGAAGCTAGATTGCAGGATCTAGGGAGTGGGTCGATCGACTGGGATCACCAATCATTCAACTGCCATTAATCCCTTGCTTCAGCCTAAAATCTCATTGGTCAAACTTTGATTGGAATAGTGGCCTTCTTGTTTTGGAGTTTGATTTGGTCTTGAGTGTCTAGTTGATCGATTAGAATTATTAGTTTCTTTGACTGAAGGTGAGTTTGATTGTAGTAATGAGACTTCATGATTCAGAGTTTGACTGGTATTTAAATGTATACTTTGACCGATTATTTTGTCTGAAGTATTGAGCCTTCCCAAATCTGAGCCTGACTGGTCTTTAATTGTCGAGTCGATTGACTAGAGATAGTGACTCAATTGAGTGTGATTTCTAGGAAGCTGGTGATGATTGTGCTTTGAGTTGACCAAATGGGTGAGTCAATCGATTGATTGGGAGGTTGAAGATGGGAATACAAGCCCATAGTTCTTGTACCCTTTTGGTCTTTGGATAATTTTGATTATATACCTATAAAAGTTAGCCAAAAACTAGTAAAAACTCCAAATTAAAAACTAAAAGCTAAACTAAGACATTTATACCTTAAATAATAGAATAATGGATAAAATGCTACTAAAAAGAGATATAAAATATGCAAATAAACCAGATAAATATGCATTTATCAACTATCCCAAACTTTAGTGTTGCTCATACTCAAGCAACACTAAATAAAAAAATGTCAAATAATACTCTCATTTAGTCTACTTCACTTGTCCAACACTACTTTTATCCTTACCACCTTGCATGGCCAAGCAACCTCATATCCTAGAATCACAGGACACAATTTTTATTTCCCAACTTGAAATTCCTCATGACTTGTTTCCATTTCAAGACTTGCAATGTAATAGATTTCCTATCCTTTTTACCTTTTTTAATCTAGTAAATTCTCACAAACTCTGAACAAGAACATGGTTCATGGTTTTGATGGGTTTGGGTTATGTAAATTCCCCTCTGTATAAAAGCAGAGTGAATGAAGGTATGAAAGGAAGTGGTCTCTCCTCTACTCAACTTAAGACCATTTTATTTCCTTATTCATAATTACATTGATTATATTTTTTTGGTGTGTGTTTGACATTTTTTTTGGTGGTATGTTCCTATTAAATTTACAAGGGGTATGGAAAAAATGATAAAGAAGAAGGGGTGCAATCCCAAACATGAAGTTTGGAACTTTTTTGAATTTTGATTATTTTTATGGATGGAGAGGTAAGAAGGTGGTAGAAGAAGTGTAGAAAAATATTGAACTTGTGCAGTTTGTGTTTTAGAATTTAATGTATGGGGAGTAATGTGGAATCAATTCAATTCTCTTTATAACTTGTAGAATTTAATATACATATACAAATTTTTAAGTATAAATACATTGTGTTTGATTCCTATCTATCCATTTCATCTTGCTATCTCAAGGGTAGTGCTATTAGAGGTCATAGGAAACCAAATGATTTCTAGAAAGGTTTTTTTTTTAAATGTTTCAAGAAGATTTACTAGTTCAAGGGGTTTCTTGATTGATGTGCATAAATGGATGACTAGATAAAGGCAAAAACTAAAGTAAGAATTTTTTTTTTGAAAATTTAAAGCTAAGCTACATAACATAACAAAAAATGCTAGAAAAATAAGATAGAGTGGCTGGAATGAAACTGTACCACCCACCTCCACCCCTAACTTCAATTTTTCTCATCCTCAGCAAAACTTATATTTGGAATGGAAGAAAGAATTTTACTGAGATCACTAGGTGGCCCTAGTAGCTCAAAGGATGTCCACCTCATAGGGATATTAGTGAGGACTGGAGCTTTGAATAGGGTAGTTTCATGATACACCCAAGGATTGGGTGGTCATGGAAATTGAAAGGGGCTTTCTGAAAACCACTAGAGGGGGAGTGAATAGGGTTTTATAATAATTTTAAAATTAATTCAACCAATAAATAATCACAAGAATGTTAGAGAAGGAGACACAACATTTAGAGTGGTTCCACCCTTAGCAAATACTAAGGGAGTCAGTCCACTACCCAATTGTTTCCAATTGGTATTTTGAAAGTATTTGAATTTTATTACCTCACAAGGATGTTACATAAAATTACAAACACCTTCACCACCCTTTGGACAACCTTCACCCCGAAGTCATCTCACCAACCTTGAAGCAGCCTTCACTTGAAGTAACTTCAAGCTCCCCCTTGAAGTAGCCTTCCTCCTTGAAGTAGCTTCCCGTTGAGACCTTCTAGAAGTAGTCCAAAGTCCGCTGAGCTACCTTCACCACCTGAAGAAGCTCCAACAACCTCATTTCTGCATCCTCCAACCTAGGAGTAGCAAAGGAGAACAAAATACAATAAAAGGAACAAGATTGGAAGAAAGAAACAATGTTACCAATTGAGTACAACGCTTTGATCCTATATCAAGCATTTGATCTCCTAACCAAAGTGGATGGACGTGGATGTATAGTGGATATGAGATATCAACCTATAGGACACTAATGTAGAGCTCAAGGAAAATAGATTGCAAGTGTAGCTCAACTTGTGTGCTCACAAGGATTGAATCTCAAGTGTAATTGTGTATGCAAGTTGTGTATGGAGGTGTCCTATGACTGTCCTACTTATAGGTGTGGTTTTCTAATGCTTGGGGACATTCTAGACACCTTCTAGGGTGTTCTTAGTGCTCAACTAGCTGTTAGTTATCCACTAATTTTTGTTATTAACGACTAGTTGATTAGTTTTGAAAAGTGCAGACAGAACTATTCTCTGTCGAGAAGTTTGTCGACCGAGAGTCTCTTGGTCGAGGAATTTGTCGACCGAGGGTAAGTCTGGAGCAAGTGTATTACAATGTTCAACTCAACTTCCAACTACTTTTTCTAACTCAGTCTAATGGCTAGGAAGGTCTATTCTTGGTCGAGGAGTTTGTCGACCGAGAATATCACTGATTCAATGTATTCATTTACTAAGTGTGTGTATCAATGTGCAATTGTTATACTATCTTGGGAGATGACCTATCTAAGTGTTGTGAGTGGATAGGGAAGATCTAAACACTTGATTTACATGATATCTAAGTACTTGTACATTATAAACTTGTACACGTTTTTACATTTGATTACAATCATGAAAATAAAGCAATTTTAGCAAATTGATCTTCCAAGTCTTTGCTATCCACCACCTTATATGCTTGTCCCTGAAACACTTCAAATAGCAAGTTAAAACCATAAGAAAGAAATGTTTGTCATCATAAAAATCAATGGATTATAATAATGTCCAATTTAGCCAACAATCTCCCCCTTTTTGAAGATGACAAACATTTCCAAAATATAAATCATATGAGTTTCATACCTGAAGTTTACCTTTTGCTGCCATTCTTTTATTTGCAAGTATGTGCTAGCCGAGAGATTATGAAACTCATTTAACTTTATGTTATTGATTTTATATTATTTCTCCCCCTTTGTCATTTCAAAAAGATAACCAAGCTAAACATTAATTATGACTTTTATTTCTCCCCCTTAATTTGATAATTTGATACTCAATGAAAACCACTTATTAGCCACAATTTATTTCCTAATCATTTGCAAAATATGTTAAGCCTTGAAATGATATGAGATCCTTTTAGATTCATGGCATATGTATATTGATTTCTCATCCATTTTACAAGGGATGTTAAGCCCTGAAAATGACATGAGAATCCTTTAAGCTCGTGAATATATTAATAGTTTCTCAACCATTTACAAGGGATGTTAATCCCTGAAATGATATGAGATTCTTTTAAGATTATAGTAGAATCAATGAATGTATCTCTAACCAAATACACGGGATGTTAAGCCCTAATTTGTTTAGAGAATTCCATTTAGGACAAGATATACATTATATTCATAATTATTGTAGGCTTCCTTTATCTTCATAACCAAGATTACTTTAAAAATACTAAGGTCATAACTAGTTTCAAATTTTCTTTATGATGTTTACAAAATTTTTGTGAACTCGTTATCAATCTTATAGTCAAGATAGTTTTTGTGAGCTCCCCTTAATCTTATAGTCAAGATAATTTAACGATTCTAAGGTCATAATAAGCATTAGATCATAATAAGTTAACCTTTTATGAGAGCTATGCACTAAAATCTTGTTTTAATATACTAAGATTGAGTGCACAGAAATGAGTTACAATTAAGAATTTTGTCAAGCTTATTTTAGGTCGACCTTGACTTCGACCTGGGCGCCCCTTGGTTGATTTTATATTTTGACCGAGAGGCAATTTCTGCAGATTTCCTGTTTAATCATTTACAATGTTCTACTTGATTGAATATTTGAAACATAGCTTACAGAGTATCATACAAAAAGTATTCATGTATAACAAGGATGATATCATTTTCCATAAGCTAAGCACAAGATAATAATTTAACTAATATGTCAAGATGCATTTGTGTCATAGAGATTTATCTTAATGCAAAAATTACATTTTTAATGATAACATCATCTTTATGTGTAGTGAGATGAATCACTATGATCATTTTGAAAACAATATCCATTCATGGTTTATATACATATAGATCAAATATTATTTTAGGCAAACCAAGTAAAATATGAAACACAATGATCATGGTGAAATAGTAAAGGCATATCCATAATTACAATGATCATGATCATTCAATGGAAAATTTCAAGGCACATAATTTCTATATTGATAAACAAGTAATACTTAGGACAAACCATGTAGATTATGATAAAACAATAATTTCCTTGATTAAATCAACATGGTTCATAATTTTTAGTTTTAAACCATGTAGGAGATGAACCAAGATAATCTCATGATAAGCAAATCAATCTTTTCTTCTTAGATACAATTTAATCATGAAAAGTATAAAGTTTTGATGCTCATATGTCATTCCTTTTAATTATGATCATTCAAATATGTAGTATATAAAGTTCATTACATACTTAAGTTAATTGTAATTGAAATATATTTGTTTTTACTAAATAATTCTGTTAGAGTTTCCCTCGGTCGACAAATTTCTCGACCGAGTGAGGTCCGGTCAAAATATTTGTCAACTGGCCATTTATCAGATTTTTGCTAATTTAAGACAGTAAATCTGTCAGTCGACTGATTTCTCGACCGACATTGTCTTGGTCGATAACTTTCTTGACCGAGATTGTTTTTGTACTATTTTCAGTAGTTTTTTTCAATTAAAAACATAGATCAGTTTTACAGAATTATGCAAGTTAATGCTCAGTTAAGTTGAGATAAGACATTTGAATATCAAAGTAACATTTTAGGCCAAATCTCAACTAATCATATTCAAATCTCTAGGTTTTGGGAACCCAAACTAGATCAACATCCTTTTCCTTGTATGGACAGGAGAATGAATAATGTCCAAGACGTAAACAGTAATGGCAACATATAGAATCAATTTCATTTCTCTTCTTAACAAGATTGTCTTTAGGCACATACATAACTTTAGTATTGGGCACTTGTGTCCTTATTCTAGGTTTTTGATAGGATTTACTTTTGGTCTTATAACCTAGTCCTCTTCTTCCAATCCGACTAGAAGAATCTTTTAGGATCTTATCAAGAATAACATTATTTTTCAAGCTACTAACTTCTTTTTGTAACTTTGCAATCTCATCCATTTTCTTTTTGATATCTAACTTTGCTTGATCTAGATCAGATGATAAAGTATGTCTTTTTTTAACAATAGCATCATAATTTAGATGAGTACACAAGATAGGTTGTGATTGAAGATCATTCAATTTTGCAAGCAATTCAACCTTTTCTTGACAAAGCAAATTATGATTTGTCTCAAGAGTAAGCAATTTTGTATTGCAATCATTAAAAGATGATTTCAAGGAAGAATTTTTAGAAATAATACTTTCCTTTTCAGAAGAAAAATCATCTAATTGTGCATACAAATCCTCATTAATTTTAGTAACTCTTTTTAGTTTCTTTTTACAACCAATATATTTATCATTTAATTCCTCAATGCTGGCAACTAAATCTTCTTTAGATAAATAAAAAAAGCTTACCTCTTCTTCTTCTTCATTTGTTGTAGCAATAAGGCACTCTACTTATTTTTCTCCATCTTCACTATCATCACTTGAATCATCCCATGCAGCTTTGTAGGCTTTTTCTTTCTTCTTGTGAGATGATTTCTTTCCCTTCTTAAGTTTGGGACAATCTCCTTTTAAGTGTCCCTTTTTGCCACATTCAAAGCACCTGAAGGAAGAAACACTAGAATTTTTGTTAGTTTTAAAACTTCTATACTGCTTACCATTTACAATGAGAGTTTCTTCTTCACTATCTTCTTCACTTATGTCATGACTAGTCTTGGTCGATGCTTTGAATGCAATGTCTTTTCTTTTCTCTTTATTGTGTTCAGCCACCAATCTTTCTTCTTCTTCAAGGGTAGCTTCATGAGCCTCCAAGTTGCCAATGAGTTGTTCCATCCTTAATGTAGTGAGATCATTGGCTTCTTCAATGGCCATCACCTTTGGTTTGTACTTTGGAAGAAAGAACCTAAGAATCTTTGATACTTGATCCTCTTCACTAATGACTTTGCCTAATGCATTCAACCCATTAACAATAGAAGAAAACTTTGCATACATTTCACTAATAGACTCATCTGGTTCCATACGAAACTTTTCAAACTTTTGTTTAAGCATGCCAAATTTGGAATTTTTTACTTGAACAGTTCCTTCATAAGTAATAGAGAGTTTATGCCATATTTCATATACAGTTTCACAATTTGAGATTCTATTGAACTCACCTACGGAAATTGAACAATAAAGGATACTTACAACTTTTGCATTCAATTGGGCTAATCTCACCATGTTTGCATCCCATGTAGCATATTCGGTTTGAGGAAGATCATAGGCATTTGAAACCATTCTCCAAAGATCCCAGTTGATTCCTTGGAAATAGAATTGCATCATCCTCTTCCAATAGGATTAGTTGGTGCCATCAAATGGTGGAGATCGAGCCACAAGTGTTCCTTCCAAGTTGAGGTTGTTTAGTACCCCATCATCCATTTTCTTCAAGACTCGATTAGAGCTCCTTGAAGCCTGCTCTGATACCAATTGAAAAACACTAGTGGGGGGTGAATAGGGTTTTATAATAATTTTAAAATTAATTCAACCAAACAAACAATCACAAGAATGTTGGAGAAGGAGACACGACGTTTCGAGTGGTTCCACCCTTAGCAAATACTAAGAGAGTCAGTGCACTACCCAATTTTTTCCAATTGGGATTTTGAAAGTATTTAAATTTTATTACCTCGCAAGGATGTTACATAAAATTACAAACACCTTCACCACCCTTTGGACACCCTTCACCCTAAAGTCGTCTCACCAACCTTGAAGCAGCCTTCACTTGAAGTAACTTCAAGCTCCCCCTTGAAGTAGCCTTCCTCCTTGAAGTAGCTTCCCAATGAGACCTTCTAGAAATAGTCCAAAGTCCGCCGAGATACCTTCACCACCAGAAGAAGCTCCAACCACCTCCTTTCTGTAGCCTCCAACCTAGGAGTAGCAAAGGAGAACAAAATACAATAAAAGGAACACAATTGGAAGAAAGAAACAATGTTACCAATTGAGTACAACGCTTTGATCCTATATCTAGCGTTTGATCTCCGAACCAAAGTGGATGGACATGGATGTATAGTGGATAGGAGACATCATCCTATTGTACACTAATGTAGAGCTCAAAGAAAATAGATTGCATGTGCAGCTCAACTTGTTTGCTCACAAGGATTGAATCTCAAGTGTAATTGTGTATGCAAGTTGTGTATTGAGGTGTCCTATAGTTGTACTATTTATAGGAGTGGTTTGCTAATGCTTGGGGACATTCTAGACACCTTCTAGGGTGTTCTTAGTGCTCAACTAGCCATTAGTTATTGATCCAACCCAATTCTAGGGATGTATCTTGTGTCATTTTGTACCTTTATCACATTCAAATGCATTAGAATTACATGTTATTCTCCCCAATATGATTATCATTGCAAATATGCTTATGGATGTTCTTTGTGTTGTTTTTCAGGTACTTGGACCATGCTTAGATGGAAGAGAGAGAGAGAAAGGGAGTTCTAGGGTTCCCCCACTCAAGGAGGGGCCCAAAGAAGGCCCTGAAGTCTCCCTCAACCTACCTCCAATGGCCAAGAATCGTCTCCAAGCAAAGACATCCAAGAATTATGAAGTTTGAAGCCATGCTAGCGTTAGAAGACCCCAGCACGGCCGTGGTGCCATGGAACGACCATGCTGGCAATTGAGCAAAATTACAGGTTGATGGACAAATTATTGAAGTTCAAGCAAGTCAGCCACCACGACCGTGTTGCCCAGCACGACCGTGCTACGAAGACCACACCACGGCTGTGCTGACCAGCACGGCCGTGCTAGATGAAGATGGAACGGGTGTGTTGCTCAGAACGACCTCCTCACAACTCCGCCACCACGACCATGCTACCCAACACGACCGTTCTACCTAGTCCCCAACATGGCCGTTCTGTCCAACACGGCCGTGCTACCAGCCTTCGTTTTCACCCATAAATCTATTGATTTAACACTTAGCCAACATAGCAATTCTCCTCCACCATGACCGTGCCCACTCCTACCCAGCACGGCCGTGCTACCACCCCAAAACCTATATAACTTTCCACTGCTTTTCCTATTCTACCCGTACTTAGCCCTAGCCCCTATATAAGCACTAGTTGCTTCTAGGGCTCAAGGGAGGGCACTCCCTAGCCGCAACCTAGCTGCTCCCTTGCATCCATTACTCCCATCCACCTACTTCCCTTGCATTTAATCCCATTTACACCCACTTTCCACTCATTTCCACCATAGAAACCTAGTTTCTCTAGGTTTCTATCCATCCATTCCACCATTTCCATGCTCTTGGGCACCATTGGAGGAGGAGGTTCGTGGCTAGCAGCAAGGAGGTGAAGGTGGTCGAGCTTCATCAAGCATCCATGGCGTTTTCTACTCTCTTTCCCTTCTCCTTTGCTTCTATGTTGATATTGTATAGCTAAGCCCCCCTTGGGTGGGATGTTTGGGGCAAAAATGTGACTGTGATACCATGTTGGGGGAATATAATTTGTAATGAACATATTTCAATTCTATGATGATTTCCTTTGCTTGTATCTCATTTCCCATTACTTGTGCATGTGGTTGTTGTTTAATTACATTAATTGCTTGCCTTGTGGTGTTTGAAGACATTTGTCTCTAGGATGTTTTGGTTTCTATGTAGCTATCATAGGATTTGCTCCTAGGTCCTTAATTCGGATCCCTAGCTAGCCCCCTATCTTCCTACATAATCACCTTCTTCCTACATGCAAATGTGAGTTCTAAGTAACTAGTATAAGTGTGATTAGTGCAATTGCCTAGGATTTCCTAAAGGATGAGGTGGCTAGTGGCATGAGGTCAAATATCCTCATCTCTACTCCCATCCTTACCCTTGGTCCTCAATTGAATAATACCACTTATCCTAGAGACCTAGGCTTGGTATGTCCTATGAGAATTACACCTAGCCCTAGTTCTCCAATTAGTAGCTTAGGGTACATTCTCATAGCACCCACCTTGTTGTTTGGTTTGGTAATCTAGAATGAAATATGTTAATTGCTTATTATGGTGACATCCCCCAAATAATGTCAAGGTCACATTCCCAAACGGCCCACATCCTTCATCTAATTTCTTAAAACCTTAATTGCCTAGTTTGCTTGTTAATGCTAGTGTAGTTCAATTGCTTTAGTTAACTTAGTTGATTGCCTAGTTTTGCTAGCTAAGTGTTAATTTAGGTCTCTACTCTTGATTAGTGGTTAACTTAGGCTCTCAATTGCTAGTTTCTTGCTTAATCTAGTGTAGTTTGTTCTTTCTCTTGTTTAGATAGCTTGTTAACCTAGATTGCTAATTTAGCCTTTTGATAACTTAGCTTCATATTGCATTTCCTACTCGCTCGCTTAGCTTAATCAACAACCAACCAACCTTAAAACCCTAAAAACCTTACTCTCCGCAATAGGAACATAGCTTATGCCTTCTAACTCTAGAGCCCCCTCTATCTCCGTGGTTCGACCCCGCATCTTGCCTTTGATCTATACTACGATAGTACCCCGTACGCTTGCGGGCGAATTGTTTTAGTTTTAGTGATAGAATCGATCTGGGACCATACAAATTTCGAAAGCAAAGATCCCATCATCCCGTGCCTCCCGACCTCGTGGATTGCACTCGGCCACCCTAATTGGCCGGTGTTGTAAGCCTCTAGCAGGAGCACACCAGTTATCCACTAATTTCATTTGTAACGGCTAGTTGATTAGTTCTGAAAAGTGCAGACAGAACTATTCTCGGTCGAGAAGTTTGTCGACCGAGAGTCTCTCAGTCGAGGAATTTATCGACTGAGGGTAAGTCTGGAGTAAGTGTATTGCAACGTTCAACTCAACTCCCAACTAATTTTTCTAACTTAGTCTAACGGCTAGGAGGGTCTATTCTCGGTCGAGGAGTTTGTCAACGAGAGTGTCTCTGTCGAAGTTTTTGTCGACTGAAAATATCACTGATTCAATATATTCATTTACTAAGTGTGTGTATCAATGTGAAATTGTGATACTATCTTGGAGGATGACTTATCTAAGTGTTGTGAGTGGATAGGGAAGATCTAAATGCTTGATTTACATGATATCTAAGTACTTGTACATTATAAACTTGTACAAGTTTTTACATTTGATTACAATCATGAAAATAAAGAAATTTTAGCAAATTGATCTTCCAAGTCTTTGCTATCCACCACCTTATATGCTTGTCCCTGAAACTCTTCAAATAGCAAGTTAAAACCACAAGAAAGAAATGTTTGTCATCATCAAAATGAAGGGATTATAATAATGTCCAATTTAGCCAACACTTTCTGGTTGATTAAAATCACGTGTGATTTTCGCTTCAAACTCCCTTTATTAGGATCCACATATCTTCCTTCATCAGTGGATTAAATTTTATAGAATACTTGTCTGTTATCTTTGGGGTTAAAACTTCTCTGAAGACCCGAGGTATATCATCTATTCCAAAGGAGAAGGTGCTATAAGATGAATCCACTTTGTGTAGTGCAGACTGTGGTAGATCAAGTGGAGGGTCCGACTTAGGTTTCTCCTCATCACTTGGATCTACATGTAGTAGACATGGTGTCAGTATGGGAGGAACTGTCATATCAATCTGATGCAACTTTGTATGTGAATGTGTGTCCTCTTCAACTGACACTCCATCAACATGAAGTTTAATAAAGGTATCAGGGTCCTTTGCAATACCAAAAGGGAGACCTGATTCCGTCATGGAACATATACCCAACTCATGGGATCAGAAGATATAACCTCACAATATAATGAGGCATGTAAAGGTCTCATGGAGGTGGAATGACCTCACTAGGTTCAACCTAATATGGAACCAGGGGTGGTTGAGGAGAAATGTACTGTTACGACCTCACCTTTCAGTAACCCCCAATTAAGGGAGACCAAGAGGTTGAAGCCGCACTCATTATTCCCGGATCAAAGGTTCGACATATAACCATAAACAATTATTAAATTCTAACAGACTATACTGAAAATGACAATAAAATTTTTCTTTGCATACCTTGAAAAGTTGGGAACAGACTAACTTCTAACCTCAGCTGAACTATTCTATCTAATTCCTCCTTGTTCTTTAATCTTTGAATTCACAAGGTGTCGCTTTACTATTTGTACTTTTCATTGTACCTAAAACGCCGACAAACAAAACGTCGGTCAGCCGAAGCTGGTATGTGGAGGAAACAAATAATTTCCAACTATGTTAACAATATAATCATTCAATTAATCATTTAACAATCAAGATTACATTTTAAGCCATACAACTCAATCCATACATATTCTCGTACTCTGGGCTGTCCCTGCAGTGGACATGAATATCACCTCTCTTTTAGGTAATAGAGTCGCATGGCACTATCCGAAGATAGCCCAATATCTAACTCCTTATGACTTGATGGTCCTACCTCCATGGTAGCCATGTACTAAGTCAACCATAGACCTGATGGACCTACCCAATAGGTATCCATGTACTAGGTCATCCATAGACCTGATGGACCTACCCAATAGGTAGCCATGTACTAGGCCTTTCTCTAACCTGATGGACCTACCCATAGGCAGCCATGTACTAGGTTAGCTATAATGCCACAGAGAGAACCAGGATCTGAGTTTGTAGGCATATACTCTTTGTGATAGTCATAGCCACATTATAGTTTGCATGAACTAAATAAACATCCAATAGTTTATTTAAAGCAACCGGTAAAACATTCGGAAATCACCGTGAAACTAGAACGGTTATTCATAAGCGTAACCACATACCTGATCCATAGTAACTTGATGTCCATGCATTAACATTCAACACAATTAACAAGCAATCAACAATATCCTGAAAATAATGCATAACATCCAAGTGTCATTGTTTTATTCAAAACATCCACAAGATCAACTTGGATTCCACCTTATAATTTCTAGGCCAACCTTAGGGTTTTATTAGGTTTTTATCCTTCATTATGCATTTATCACTTTTAATACTCTTTTAGTTTACAAACCCTAATTTCTGCATCATAGGCACAATACTCAACAATTAATTTCATTAAGCTTCTTTTCCATTAGAGCTACTATTTTATCCTTTTAATTCATGTTAAGATCATTAAAGCCAACTATCATGTTTAGGTTTCTTTGAATTGACAACTCAACAAAGACTTATAGTTCAATTTGCAAAGGAACCCTATTTACTACATTTCTCATCTTCTATGTCAGCAAACCCAAATTAATCATTAATTCCACTTTATACACTAGGAAAGCCAAATTATCCACCTTAATGATCTTTTATACCCAAATTGGGTTTATAACAACATAACTCTATCTTATACATGCATTTGTATAATTAAAACCATTAAAAGACGTGTTCTCCTAAATTAGGGTTTTTAAGTCCATTAATTCAAACTTAGGTGTATAGAACCCTAATTTAAGCCAAAAGTATAAATACCATCTCTTTAGATAAAAATTGTTCTCCTTATCATCAATCGGTTAATATTCGATCAAAACATTCATAGAACATCATTATACCCGACTATCATCAATTCTAAGGGTTTTTCATTACTTAACTCATTAAAGATGATAGCTTTATGTACTTTTCAATTTTAAATCATATTTATGCACATGATCATCAAATTAAACTAATTACATACAAAGATCACCCTTTTCGATCTTAATGTACCCTTTTACATTTAACAGGTCAATATGAACTCTAATTATTCATTAAACCCTATTAATCACTCTAATCATATCAAAGTAGGGTTTCTTTAATTATCATTATGCTAAAGTTAATAACCTCTATTACTTTTCGAATTGCAAACATAAAAATGCTCCAATTATATTTTTAATGGATTCCTCTCGTTCTGAGGATCAATTTTCATATAAGATGCGTCTCAATCCGAGTTACGGTTTGGTAGATATGATTTTCACAAAAATTCACTTACTTGACCAATTAGAAGAGGCCACGTCATCTCAGCCATGCAACGATCACTTTGGAGAACATTTCGATTTTACGATTTTGTCCCTCGGTAAGTAGCGCGCGCCTTCAGCCCACAGAGGGCATTCTCGTCCAAAACACCTCCTCTCTTCTTCTACCTCCTGCAGTC
Source organism: Alisma plantago-aquatica (assembly GCA_963693085.1). NCBI lineage: Eukaryota > Viridiplantae > Streptophyta > Magnoliopsida > Alismatales > Alismataceae > Alisma > Alisma plantago-aquatica. Next base: position 893,504,523 of record OY856414.1, on the reverse strand, counting down.
CGAAGCTGCTGCCCTAGCCGCCGAGATGCAGACTTGGCGCAGCTTCTTCTCCTCCCCTTGACCCCGACGGAGACCGGAAAAGGACCCCCTAGCTCCGCCGCCCCCTTGCACGCTTGGAGGAGCTCCTGATACACGGCTGGCCGGCGGGGATCGAGCCCAGCAGGTCTGCCACCACGGCTGACCTGCACCCCAAACCTGCGGCTCCGTGTAGGTGCTAGGGCCAAGGAACGGTGGCCAAGCTCCTTCTCTAGGGCATGGGAGCAACGTGCCCCACTCCCAGATCCATCTTTAGCTGCTAGCCGCGAATATGACTCTCATGTGTTCATGGTTAGGGTTTGGTAGGGAAAAGAACAAGAAGAGGAAAGGGGATGCATGCAACTCCTCCGATCTCGTCCCCATAGGGTCTACCCCTTTTATAGGGGAGAGAGACGAAGCCCTAGGTTGGCTTGTCTTCGATTCAAAGAATCCTCTTACAAACATGAAACCAAAACCTTCCATGAGAAGAACCTTCTCTCTCTTCTTTATCTTTTTAACATTCCTTTTTCTTTGAGTATTAGGAATTCGAAATTCCTCTTCTTTACTCTCTTTATTTGCCTTTTAATCTATTGGCCAGGAATATATATATATATATATATATGTATATATATATTCTTAGGAAAATACTTCCTTTTATCACAATTACATAATTAATGGCTTATATATTCCCATTATCTCTTTATTTTATAATTATGGTATTTTCTCTTCCTTTTCCTTTATTGGGACTCCTTGGCACCCAAGAACCCTTATTATCTCGAAATTATTTTTATGGGACACTCATTATCCTTCTAGATGCATCTAAATGCATTAATTCACATTATCTTGTTTATTTCTCATTTAAATATTCCTTTTTGAGGATTTCTTTTTATTTCTCTTTTATTTTCCTCACTGGCATTCCTTTTAATATTAACAACCACATGGATACGAAATTTCCCCAAGAAAACTCATTTATGTCTCTTTTCATTCATTTTCCACATTATATCATTATTTCCCAATTTCTTTCTTCATAAAGAAATACTTAATTAATCTTTTCTTTTCCTATTGCTTTTTGCAACCTTGGACTCCTTGATACCCAAGGAACCCAAGAGGCATGAAATCCTCTTTGGATTTGCCTTCTAGAGGTTTCCACATATTTCTTTTCTTAAAATTCAATTATCCATTTACTAATTGAATTTCCTTTGTTATTTTCCTTTTATTGGGCCCAATAGCCAATAAAGCCCACAAATCAAACAACAAGGCTATTTTAAACGAAATCCAATTATTCTCAACCAAATATATGATTATTTGTTCAAACATCTTTAATATGAGAAATTATATTTCTCACCACTTGAACCCAAAAATTGGGGTTGTAACATCCTTCCCCTCTTATAGGAATTTTGTCCTCAAAATTCAAACAAGAAAACAACCAATTCAGGATAAAACTTTTCCATGTCCAACATTGGCCCCTATGTGGCTTGGCCGTACCCATGGCATTTCCAAAGAACCTTTATCATCACATATTCTTTTCTCTGAGTTCTTAAATCCTGGCGTCTATAAACTACACAGGTGACTCAGGCCATTTCAGCCTCCCTTGGGGCTCACTAGGTTCATTGCTCAGCACATGGTCGGGGTACCTCACATAGTGCTCTAAATTGGATACATGGCAAACATATCCCATTACTTTATCCTGAGGGGTAGGGTCAAACCTAACCTTCTCCACCCATCCATCTCTAATGGACCCATGTATCAGGGACTCAGCTCTCTTAGTTATAACTTAGAGGGGTTGGAGTTTCATGTCACATTTTCTCCCACAGTAACTTGTATGTCAGTCTACTTTGCATCTGCTCACGACTCTCATCGTCTCTAGGCTCCTTTCAGCCCTCGTACGATCAAAGTGACTTCATGTACACGCACTGGGGTCCCTTTTTCTAAACATCATGTGGTACTTTTCTAACCATCATGTGGTCCTTTCACCAACATCACCTTACTGAAGTGGTGACCGACACAACCTCCCTTACAGAGCTTCATATAAAACCCGATACTGGCTACGGTGGTCATTGTCACGTCTTTCATAGGACAAGAACTGTCTCTAGATATCACCCTGAACGAGCACACATGCCCTCATCAGACCCTTTAGTCTGGATCATACTAACCATAGTTAGGGGTGATAACTATACCAACATTGAGTTCTTCATGTACCTACTTCCACTTTATGGAAGTGAACCTCTAGGCCAAACTCAAGAACCTTTGAACTCACTTCGTGATGTAGTTGAACCATCTCTCTCATGGGTAGTTCAACTAGATCTGTCCCTTGACAAAACTCTTTCTTTCTTATGTCATCTAGGTAAGGCGATCTACCATAACCCATATTGCATCTCGACCTCCTTCAGTCCCGGGAAGACCTATCACAACATCCATAGTGTTGAGCTCTCATTCCCTCTCAGGGATTCTTTTATCCTCTATATCGATACACTGGGTTACTGGGGTTCGTCCTTTACCTCCTGGATTGCATGGCCATAAACCACATGCAGCTTCATCTTAAGCATTCGAAGTACTATTGCCATTTTCCATGGTGTATCATGATTTCCTATATGTCATGATTCTTCCGAGATTGATTCCTCCGAAACCCTAAATCACTCTAGTCGGGGTTTCATCACCTTCTCTTCCAAAGAAGTGCACTTGAGGTTCTACCACCATCCATTCATCGTATCAAGGACTAGACTGGCTAACCAAACAACCCTTAACTTTTCAACGTATCCTGTTACCTCTGAGTGTTATCCAACACCTCTCCTTTTTAAACTTAGGGTTAGCCATACAACCTTTTCTAACAAGTCAGATGTATCTCAACCAGAGCATCCATTACCACCTCACATCCTTAGATATTAGGTAACATTAAAGACATACACTTCCATGTATTTCACTTATCATCTCACCTCAAACTCTATGTCTAACTTCATTAAGAACACTCTCTGATTTCATCATCATGGTGAACAAACTCAACTTGATATAACTTGTAAGTTCCACATAGCTCATGATAAAAACATATTCATAAGGTGACTACCTCATTCCCTTTTTATCATTCACTATACCATGGTAGGTTATCCTCTCTATCCCCATTTCTCGTGGCGACGTTTCAACCTACATCATCTCTTATCCTTGGTGTATGACATGCATAATGTCCTATCTCTTACTCCCATAACAAGAGGAAATAAGCATTTGGCTGCAGTCCAAATACAGAGTTCTTCCTGTTCCAAGAGTAGAGATGGTACATCCCACCTTGTCAGTACACCTTTAAATCGAAGTTGCAACGGGCCACAGATGTCTCTTCATCACAACCATCATGATATCAAACTAGTCTTGAACCTACTGAGGTTTATATCCTTGGTCATCTCCTCTAGGTCTATAGGGTACCGACTCTTTTGGGGTCATCCTTCTTCCCTCGTGCATTAAGAGAGTGCCCTACTCATCTGCCCCTTGGGTCCCATGAGTTCATGAAGGTGATCAATCTCCTAACCCATGGCCCTCAGACAATGATAGATGTTACCTCCCGACCCTATGGTCATGTGCAACTGGGGAATTAGGCACTCCAACTTTCATCGGTCTTATTCCTACCTGACCCTAGGATAGACTTAGGATTCTCCATTATAGTACATGTTCACTTAGAACCTTACCCAAGTCTTCATCATCTCTCTTTCTGCATTCACGGGCTGACTTTCATCCTTTCATCAGGATCATGGCAACCTGCCTACCTTGGTCGAGCCCCCTACTGGTTACCTCCATGGTAACACATTCACATGCAACAGAGATGGATATCTATGGGTCTGCAGGTTCATTCTCATACCATGTACTTTTCACTTAACTTTTCAAGATTCTGTGAGACTTCTTTAGGTTACCTTGAACCAAAAAAACTAATATACACCCTTCCAAAGGGGTCCCTCTCCCAGGATGGGAGGAAAACTATCTCTAAGGTCACAAAAGCTTAGGTCCAGGGTTTACATCCACCCGAGCCCACTTAACCCTAGCAAGACATTAAGGCATGAGCAGATCACTTACTGTACCATGCTAGGTCATACTTGTCCTCTTTCCTCGATTAAGATCAAACTTTCCCTTTATCATCAACCTAGCTGTGAGCGGTTCATCAAACACACCTTAAACTTCAAGGGCTCCTCTTTTCCTCTATTCATGAGGATTACTATGCTCGCTTCTATAGGAATTCAACTTCTCATTATGAGCCTTAGGTACACCACTTCCCCTCTTAGGCCTAGGAACCCTAGGTTCACTGCATGCTCTGTCTCTTAACTACAAACCAAGCATGAAAAAGGCATGACACGCACTCCTTGTCATCCTTCAACTCAAGCAACACTTAGTGTTGGGTCCTCCTCAAGGACAACCAACAAGGTACAAGGCCTCTTAACCCGCTACTAAACCTTTCTAAGTCTAAGGAACTCTTTTTCCTACATCAGAAGGTAAACACCTATATTGTAGGCACATAGGCACCATATGCTTCATCTTCACTGTCTAGGGTTTGGTCCCTCTAAAGGAAACCAAGATATCATCAACTTATGAGGCAACCACTGTCATCCATTTTTCAGGGTTTTAGGCTTCCAACCTTCTTGCTGGGTTTCCTTCTCTCCCTAGAGCTAACCCTACAACCAACCTCTCTATAAGAGGTCCTTTCTTCAAGAAGGATCATCCTCCAAAGCATTCTCTACATGGGTGAAGCCTAGGTTCGCACTTATGGTTGCTCAAGATCATCCACAACCCTTTATGCTCCATCATAATTCCTTATCCAGGGTTTCATCCTATCGTCAGCACTATGACGTGCCCTAAGTGCCAGCTATGCCCTACTTGTACAAGCCCATAGGGTTTCTATGGTCCTTTACTAACATCATCATCTAAGGAACTATCCTTTACCCTAACATGCACGACCCTTCCCAGGGTTGGGTTGCCAAAGGTGCTAGGTCACCCATGGATCCTATGGCATCCCAAAGGCATGTTCTTTCAAACACCTGGTCCAACTCATCTCTTTCTAACCTTCACTTAGGGTTAGGGTTAGCATCATCCTCAGAGGATGTGCCAGGTCTCTACTTGCAATGGAGATCTCTATCTCCAAGACTAACTTATCCTCCTGACAAAAAGGTCTAGCCTCAGGTCTCTTCCGAGGACATGACATCTTATGTCATACGTCCTAAGCATGTATCTATTATTTATTTTGCGCTTAATCTATTAAGCTTATGTCCATGACATCTTATTTACATGCCTTTCATTAATTTAGTGGAGGATTCCTTAAACCTTATTAACCTTACCCATACCTCAAGAGGGTGAGGAGAAGAAAGAAAACCCTAATCCTTTAGGTCCTTATCGGAATTTTGTGATGAGAAGGGATGAATAAGATGAGAAGTCCTAAAGGTATCTTATTTCGATTCATACCCTAAGACTTTGGCCAGGCGGTCACACGGGTCCGGGAGTCCTCGTATTCCGAGTAGCGGTGCGGAGGAAAATCTTGCCAGCCCCCGGTCGTGATCCCTTTATAGACACCTCTGTCTTTCGGATACTCCTCTAATAACTCCCTTGGGTTCTATGGAGTTTGTAAAATTTAATAATTATTAATGGTTAAATGAGGAACCTAAGCTCTGATACCAAATGTTACGACCTCACCTTTCAGTAACCCCCAATTAAGGGAGACCAAGAGGTTGAAGCCGCACTCATTATTCCCGGATCAAAGGTTCGACATATAACCATAAACAATTATTAAATTCTAACAGACTATACTGAAAATGACAATAAAATTTTTCTTTGCATACCTTGAAAAGTTGGGAACAGACTAACTTCTAACCTCAGCTGAACTATTCTATCTAATTCCTCCTTGTTCTTTAATCTTTGAATTCACAAGGTGTCGCTTTACTATTTGTACTTTTCATTGTACCTAAAACGCTGACAAACAAAACGTCGGTCAGCCAAAGCTGGTATGTGGAGGAAACAAATAATTTCCAACTATGTTAACAATATAATCATTCAATTAATCATTTAACAATCAAGATTACATTTTAAGCCATACAACTCAATCCATACATATTCTCGTACTCTAGGCTGTCCCTGCAGTGGACATGAATATCACCTCTCTTTTAGGTAATAGAGTCGCATGGCACTATCCGAAGATAGCCCAATATCTAACTCCTTATGACTTAATGGTCCTACCTCCATGGTAGCCATGTACTAAGTCAACCATAGACCTGATGGACCTACCCAATAGGTAGCCATGTACTAGGTCATCCATAGACCTGATGGACCTACCCAATAGGTAGCCATGTACTAGGCCTTTCTCTAACCTGATGGACCTACCCATAGGCAGCCATGTACTAGGTTAGCTATAATGCCACAGAGAGAACCAGGATCTGAGTTTGTAGGCATATACTCTTTGTGATAGTCATAGCCACATTATAGTTTGCATGAACTAAATAAACATCCAATAGTTTATTTAAAGCAACCGGTAAAACATTCGGAAATCACCGTGAAACTAGAACGGTTATTCATAAGCGTAACCACATACCTGATCCATAGTAACTTGATGTCCATGCATTAACATTCAACACAATTAACAAGCAATCAACAATATCCTGAAAATAATGCATAACATCCAAGTGTCATTGTTTTATTCAAAACATCCACAAGATCAACTTGGATTCCACCTTATAATTTCTAGGCCAACCTTAGGGTTTTATTAGGTTTTTATCCTTCATTATGCATTTATCACTTTTAATACTCTTTTAGTTTACAAACCCTAATTTCTGCATCATAGGCACAATACTCAACAATTAATTTCATTAAGCTTCTTTTCCATTAGAGCTACTATTTTATCCTTTTAATTCATGTTAAGATCATTAAAGCCAACTATCATGTTTAGGTTTCTTTGAATTGACAACTCAACAAAGAATTATAGTTCAATTTGCAAAGGAACCCTATTTACTACATTTCTCATCTTCTATGTCAGCAAACCCAAATTAATCATTAATTCCACTTTATACACTAGGAAAGCCAAATTATCCACCTTAATGATCTTTTATACCCAAATTGGGTTTATAACAACATAACTCTATCTTATACATGCATTTGTATAATTAAAACCATTAAAAGACGTGTTCTCCTAAATTAGGGTTTTTAAGTCCATTAATTCAAACTTAGGTGTATGGAACCCTAATTTAAGCCAAAAGTATAAATACCATCTCTTTAGATAAAAATTGTTCTCCTTATCATCAATCGGTTAATATTCGATCAAAACATTCATAGAACATCATTATACCCGACTATCATCAATTCTAAGGGTTTTTCATTACTTAACTCATTAAAGATGATAGCTTTATGTACTTTTCAATTTTAAATCATATTTATGCACATGATCATCAAATTAAACTAATTACGTACAAAGATCACCCTTTTCGATCTTAATGTACCCTTTTACATTTAACAGGTCAATATGAACTCTAATTATTCATTAAACCCTATTAATCACTCTAATCATATCAAAGTAGGGTTTCTTTAATTATCATTATGCTAAAGTTAATAACCTCTATTACTTTTCTAATTGCAAACATAAAAATTCTCCAATTATATTTTTAATGGATTCCTCTCGTTCCGAGGATCAATTTTCATATAAGATGCGTCTCAATCCGAGTTACGGTTTGGTAGATATGATTTTCACAAAAATTCACTTACTTGACCAATTAGAAGAGGCCACGTCATCTCAGCCATGCAACGATCACTTTGGAGAACATTTCGATTTTACGATTTTGTCCCTCGGTAAGTAGCGCGCGCCTTCAGCCCACAGAGGGCATTCTCGTCCAAAACACCTCCTCTCTTCTTCTACCTCCTGCAGTCCGAAGCTGCTGCCCTAGCCGCCGAGATGCAGACTTGGCGCAGCTTCTTCTCCTCCCCTTGACCCCGACGGAGACCGGAAAAGGACCCCCTAGCTCCGCCGCCCCCTTGCACGCTTGGAGGAGCTCCTGATACACGGCTGGCCGGCGGGGATCGAGCCCAGCAGGTCTGCCACCACGGCTGACCTGCACCCCAAACCTGCGGCTCCGTGTAGGTGCTAGGGCCAAGGAACGGTGGCCAAGCTCCTTCTCTAGGGCATGGGAGCAACGTGCCCCACTCCCAGATCCATCTTTAGCTGCTAGCCGCGAATATGACTCTCATGTGTTCATGGTTAGGGTTTGGTAGGGAAAAGAACAAGAAGAGGAAAGGGGATGCATGCAACTCCTCCGATCTCGTCCCCATAGGGTCTACCCCTTTTATAGGGGAGAGAGACGAAGCCCTAGGTTGGCTTGTCTTCGATTCAAAGAATCCTCTTACAAACATGAAACCAAAACCTTCCATGAGAAGAACCTTCTCTCTCTTCTTTATCTTTTTAACATTCCTTTTTCTTTGAGTATTAGGAATTCGAAATTCCTCTCCTTTACTCTCTTTATTTGCCTTTTAATCTATTGGCCAGGAATATATATATATATATATATATATATATATATATATATATATATATATATATATATATATATATTATTAGGAAAATACTTCCTTTTATCACAATTACATAATTAATGGCTTATATATTCCCATTATCTCTTTATTTTATAATTATGGTATTTTCTCTTCCTTTTCCTTTATTGGGACTCCTTGGCACCCAAGAACCCTTATTATCTCGAAATTATTTTTATGGGACACTCATTATCCTTCTAGATGCATCTAAATGCATTAATTCACATTATCTTGTTTATTTCTCATTTAAATATTCCTTTTTGAGGATTTCTTTTTATTTCTCTTTTATTTTCCTCACTGGCATTCCTTTTAATATTAACAACCACATGGATACGAAATTTCCCCAAGAAAACTCATTTATGTCTCTTTTCATTCATTTTCCACATTATATCATTATTTCCCAATTTCTTTCTTCATAAAGAAATACTTAATTAATCTTTTCTTTTCCTATTGCTTTTTGCAACCTTGGACTCCTTGATACCCAAGGAACCCAAGAGGCACGAAATCCTCTTTGGATTTGCCTTCTAGAGGTTTCCACATATTTCTTTTCTTAAAATTCAATTATCCATTTACTAATTGAATTTCCTTTGTTATTTTCCTTTTATTGGGCCCAATAGCCAATAAAGCCCACAAATCAAACAACAAGGCTATTTTAAACGAAATCCAATTATTCTCAACCAAATATATGATTATTTGTTCAAACATCTTTAATATGAGAAATTATATTTCTCACCACTTGAACCCAAAAATTGGGGTTGTAACATGTACGGCTTTTGATGAGGAGGAAATTCTTCTAAAGGTGGAGTGTAGGGATCTTGATAAGAACACTTTTCTCCAAAAAAATCTACCAAATCATCACGCGAGGGTGGCGTTCATATTCCAAAATAGGTTCAACCAATGATGATTGGTCTTTGATAATTCCTGGATCTATGCCTACAAAGGGAGGGGTTGTTGGAGCTTCAAGATCTATATCCAAATAAGGATGGCTCTCTTGTTGTGACTTTTCATACTCATGTAATCAAGAATCTAGCAGAAGGGTCAGAATACCAATATACTCATCATATAAATTCATATCTCCTTAGTTTGTTCCATTTCAGTCAAAATAGATATAGTTGACATGATGGTGGTATCATCATTATCATTGTTATAAGAAATCATCATTGGCTTCTCTAAGTTCCTTGGGGATTTCTCTGTTCAGCTCTCAAGTGGTGTGACTGGGAGGACAAGTTGTGCTTTCAGTTGAACTACTAGCGCATCAATTCATTTGTTACTGACTATCAGCTCAATTACCATCATCTTTTGTTCATTAAATTTCTCTTGTTGTGAAAGTTATTTTTATGATAACGTTTTTCACGGTATCCCCCATAATTTTTTTGGCCATAACCCTTCTTGTTAGGATATTGATGTGTAGCATGGTTCCTCATTATAGCCTCTAGAAAATTGTGGGTTATGAGTTGAATCATACTCACCATAATAGGAAGGTATAATATTAAAAGGTGTTATTGTGACTTGATGGGACACATTTGGACAGTCTAGAGATGTGTGGTCGTTGTAACCACACCATACACACTGAAAAGAATGTTGTGTCAACTTCTTCATTTTTTAATGAAAATAAAGGTTAGCAAATATAAGAGAAGGAAAATGAAAAAAAAAACAAATTCTGACACAAAACTAAACATTAAATAAAAACTAAGAATTTATAAAAAAATAAGGAAAAAGTAGTACTGGCAGAATGAAAACTAGGTAGAAAGAAGAGTACACTTCTAGAATGAGTCTCAATAGGAAAAAGGAAAAAAAAACAAAAATTCCAAATGATCGAAAGTTATATGTTTTGAAAATTAATTCCATCTACCATCCCTAGAAATAGAGCCAAAAATTGATGTGCTATCATTAACACATAAAATTCACCAGAGAAAACTGTCTGTAGGTTCTAGACTTTGATGACTAATCAATCTACTTGTAAATAAATGAATTGATGTAGTACAGAAGGTATTGATCCCTAGAGATGAAATGTCAAGAGTTAACTCGAATCCAATACAATGAACAATAAACCAAGTTGTAAAGAATGATAGATCTAAAATAGAAAAATGAAATTGCTCATAAAGGTGTAGAATTGAAATGCAGATCTTAAAGGAGCAAAATTAAATTGCAAGAATTGAAACTAAGTTAACAATAAGATTAAAAGTGAAAAGAAAAAAGAGCACAAGGAATCAAATCAATTAATATTAGTTTATATTTTATGGAATTTTTGTAAGTTCATATTTCAACACCACGAACTCTATAGTTATCCTATCCACTTTTAATTTTCATTTTAGATATTTTTATATTAGGACCATGGATATTTTTCCTCTTCTGAATCAGATCTCATGGATCAAACTATCCACAGACCCATGGTCATTAGTGTTATGTATGTCCTGGTTCAATACTCAAGGAACACTTGAGTTCTTCTAGATGTTCTAGTCCAAAAATCTAAGATTATATCATCATGGATCATAATTTTTTATGGAGGACGACTGATCATATCAAATTTTATGTTATTGAACAAATAAAGACACGTCTTTTACTATCTAAAAGGAGATTAAAATTTGTTAAGATAAGATATGGAGACCATGGGACTACTCCCCATGTCCCGACAAAGGGGGAACTACTCAGACATAATGAAAGTAGAAAAAATCTAGACTACAAAAATTTGGATCGAAGATATAAAGATACTTTTTCTTTGGAGTCCCCCTCCTTTTATAGGGTAAACCCCCAAGAGAATAACCGTTGGTGGTGACTAGATTTCCTGATCCGGGGTGCAGTTTGATCGACTAGGATTCCCATTTGATTAATTAGCATTAATCATTATTTCAGCCTGAAGTCGCATTGGCCAAACTTTGACTACAAATAATGGCCTTCTTGTTTTAGAGTTTGATGGGTTCTTGAGAGGAGAATCGATAGACTAGGGATCTGGGTCAATCGAAAGTAGTTACTTCTCTCTTTGATCTAAGGAAATTATGACTGTAGTAATGAGACTTCTTGATTCAAAGTTCAACTGGTCTTTATGTGTTCTTTGACCGGCCTTTTTGTCTGAAGTATTGAGCCTTTTCAAATCTGAGTTTGACTGGTCTTTACTGTCGAGTCAATCAACTAGGGATAGTGAGTTGACCAACTGGGATTTCTAGGATGCTTGTGATATTGTGCTTTGATTCGATTGACTGGGTGAGTCAGTCGATCAACTAGAAGGTTGAAGATGGGAATAGAAGCCTCTAATTCTTGGGCCTTTTTGGGCTTTTGATAGATTTGATCATTTCCCTATAAAAGTCATCCAAGAACTAGTAAAAATCCAATTTAAGAGAGCAAATCTAAACTAAGACGTTTATACCTTAAACTATAGAATAATGCACAAAATGTCATTAAAAAAGAGATTTGAAATATGCAAATAAAATAGATAAATATGCATTTATCAGCTGTTTGTGCCATAAAACTACATGATGATCCACAACTGCATGTATATTTCCACCTTTGATCTCCTTAAGATGGGTCTTGTGCAATGTGCGACGCAATTGTTCCCTTATATTAGCCAGAGGCCTCTTTGTGGTTTTACATTTGCCGCCACCAAAATCCGGATGACAACCTTCCCTATCAAAGAACAAACTGAATATCAAACTGACTTGCAAATCTGGAAAGTGAGGAACATGCTTCAGTGTGAGAGTACAACTAACACTTGTTTGAACACAAATGTCTCAAATCCTAATAATTCTAGAGAAGCTAGAATTTTCCATATTCACCCTCCAGAAGTATCCCTTCTTGTATGACGTGAAGAACTCCTTACTAGGTGAAGCATGATAAGAAGATGCAGTATCCACCACCCACTCAGAATCATAATCCTGAACATGCAAATAATGCACCTGGACTTATTAGACCACATCGTCATCATCATCCCTATCTTCGGACATTGTTGTTGCAGTATCACTGTCGTCATCCTTCTTGTCATTGGCTTTAGACCCATGATTCTTTTTCCAAACCTTGCAATCCTTTTTGAAATGGCCCGACTTTCCACAATGGAAGCACCGTCTGCTCTTTGACTTGCATCTACCATGAGGCTTCCTGCGGTCCTGAAACTCACTGCGTTTTTGATATTTTCCATAGTCTCTTGCTTTGTTAGTGTCCTTACTATATGTGAAATCACCTCTAACCCACTATCATCTGAGCTCCTTGTCAATTCTCTTTCTTCAGTAGATTTCTCTTCACCTGATAAAGTGTCAACTTGCCTTCCTATCTAGAATGGCTAACTTTCACAATGAGCATCTCCAAATTGTCAGGTAATGATCCCAAAAGAAGTAGCGCCTGGAGTTCGTCATAAAAAACCATCTTCATAGACCCCAATTGATTTATAAGGCTTTATAATTTATTTATGTGCTCGACAATCCTTGTACCATCCTGATACTCCAGGTTCACCAACTTCCTAATAAAATAATCTTTATTTGTAGCAGTTTTCCACTCATATAATTTCTTGAGATTTTTCTACCAATCTTTGACATCAATCTCCTCCGAGACATGATGAAACATGGAAATATCAAGCCACTTTTGCATTGTTCTAAGTGTCTTCCTATTTAATTTCATTCAATCAACATCAAACACATTTCATAAAATTTGGCCCTCTATCGATCATACAAGTCCTTGCAATATAGAATATCCTCATTCTTGGGTTTCTAGATCTATCAATGTGTACTCATCAATCACCGTTGCATCATTATCCTTTGCCATATGAATTTGGAACTGCCCAACATGGGCTCTGATACTGCTGATAAGTTTGTTGATAGGAAATATGCGCACACATGTTATGAAACAACGATACAACAAAAAAGAGAAGTATATGCAGAAGAAATACCAGCGAGTGTGTAAACCGAATATAATAATCAAAAGAAGATAGAGAAGTAAAAGACCATTTTTTTACATGAAAAACTCTCACGATGTGTGAGGAAAAAAGAAGGGGAAAACCATGGGAGAATCCACTATAAACAACAAAGTTACATTTTTCTTCTCGAGTTTTGATCCTAAACCTGAGATAATATATCAAGAAATAAAAGCAAGAAGATACCACACCATAAAGAGATCCTACAATTCTACCACTCTAGAACTTTCCAACAAGATGTACTCTTCCAAAAATGGTTGTAGATGGCCCAAGGAAGACACTCAGATGTCTTGATAGTCTTTCCCCACTTCTTTTTTTATAACTGAGAGAATCCTCCTGGGAGAGTCCGATATGGTAAACTCTCGAGGAATGAAAATGTATTATCCTGTCACCCCGCTCTTGTAGCAAATTACCATTTTGGTGAGATTCCAACTCAGGTCCTTCATTGAGACTTACCGAGCTCTTACCACCTGAGCTACTATGGTCCCTCTTTCTTTCTTCTTCTTTTTCTCTTTCTTCCTTCTTCCTTTTTGCCTTTCCACCTGTCTCTGCAATGAAAAAAATGTTACCTTTTCAGCTTGATGACTGCTGCTTCTTTTTGCCTTTGGCTGCGTCTAATTGTTGACTACTGGATACGTTGGCTATCGATTGAGATATATATACATCCCTTAAGGCAACAACAATAGAAATTTAAGAGTCCTAATGAGCTTTGTCCTTCTGGGTCAATAGGCCCAACATTAAGTTGACATTAATTATATTTACTGACACATATAATCGATTCTGTCATTGAATATTTGATTTTTTTATTATTTATTAAGATGCATGTCCTTTATTATAAAATATACATGACAAGGATAAAAAATGACAAACCTGGTAAGATTGAGTTGTAATTATATTGTTATTAATTTCATCTAGGTAATGACATCTACAATATATACTTCACCTTTTATTTTTAGCTTATTTAGGGGAAGCAACAAAGACGATACCCTAATAGAAAACAATCTCATACATTGTGCCGATGCATAACTGAGAAGTCATGTACGGCTCTGACTGATTTGATGTAAGTAATTAGTTATGTGGAACTCATTTTTCGAGAACTCTAGTTCAATTTTTAGAACTTAAGTTCCACTCACTTCCATGCAATTGGTTTGTTGTAAGTTTAAATGTGGACATCATTAAAAATGTTATTGATTTTTATTGTGTAATATCTATACTACTATAAAAGAGCGAGTTCATGCTGCACTCTCCTTGATTCTCTCTCTTCTCACATTTTTTCTAAACTTTTTTATATTTATTTTATTTTATATTTTTACTTTTATGATAAAACCAGTTGTCATAAACATCTCAACTTCTCCATCCCATCCCTCCAAACGTGCATTGCAAAACACATGCACAAGCACGTGTGTACTGACTACTATAATAGTAAGCACGACAAAAACATGAGAAAAGAATTATATCCATGAACAACCATAATATTTTTTAAATATAATAACCTCAAGATTTGGTCATGGTATGAATATCACTCCATTTAAATTATTTCCTGTTAAATAATTATAATTTAAATAAAAATATAGTTATTGAAATCACATCGCAATATTTTTATTTCACTTTGTATGTATAGAATATTGTAATAATCTACTTTTTATATGAACTGTAAATATAAGTTTTGGTTCATCATTGTTTTTTTTTGGTCGGTCCAAAAAGCGTGTTGCTGTATTACCAAAAACTTTGGGTACAAAAGAGATTGCGCCCCCATTACAGCCGTGGATGAAGACATCCAAACAACCAGAGAACAAACTAAACACTAGCTATACAGTAGCCAACTACTATCAGGGATAAAACATCCGAAAACTAAGAAGGGTCCTAGGACCCCAAAAAAAGAGAACAAGAAACCAAAGCTCTAAAAAGATACAGACTCAGACTACTAGATGCAGAACAGCCCCCAGAAGTCAACCAGCACAACACTAGCATTAACCCCACCTTCAAATTGTGTCATCCTGGAAATCTAGAATCTGATCAAGTCAAGAAGAAGAAGCCAGTATCTAAAAGAAGCCGAGAGAATATGTGTTCTTTCACAAGATGAAATGCTTCCAAGCTGTAGACTGCAAAGCAAGATGCACCCTTCCATAAGTTGTCCATTAGATGATGTCCTTTGCGAGAAAGCAACCACCTATCCCAGCACTGGCATTTGAACCATCTCATAAAATGTGAGGAACAGGCAGGTTCCTAGCCCTCTTCATCAACCAGTAGACAACAAATATTGTGACACAACCAGATCGCAATCTACCTCAAGGAGGATTCCCTGCTCAGTAGGAAGGTCGGGTGGACTTGGATCAACCCAGACGATTCCTAGCTGACATTCAGATGTTCAGGCAGAGGCTTAGAACAACTGGCAACAGAAATAGCCGCATACACAACAAACGTTGGCGGCAACAACATGTAAACCTGTCAGACACACAAAGAGCTTTGAACTCCATATCAACACAACGAATGCCAGGGTGCAAGCAACCTGACCCAACCTTCACACAGCAATACCCACACCCACAAAATTAGTGGAAAAGTGAACCAGGCTGCAGCATCTAGGTCTCGGACAGCAGACACAGAACCACAGCATCAGTTGCCTATCATATCAGGAATAGGAAACAAAGGGAAGGAGAGGGCAACAACCATTCTTCCTCATCTCTGGGGATATCCCCCTCCTAGGCCAAGTTGCTATTCACCCAGCAAAATAACTGTACGCACCAGCAGAGGGAACCAAAGAGAAAGAGAGGGAAACCTGACTTCCCTTGAACCCCCACCACCAGAAGCGCTTGCTCTCAGAGGTAATCCGTCGACCAGGAAGAGAGTGACCCACCACGCCTGTAGGGAAACCAACACCAAAGAGATGAGGCTGCATCTCCGAGCAGGCCAGGGGAAACCCGGGCACCTAAAGAGGAGGCCAGCATCACTGGAACCGGAACCCGCCATCCCGAGGAGCACCAGGGGCAAAACTGCTCGGAACCCACCCAACTCCATGGCTCAACCATCCAGTCGAAGCAGATGAAGGGCGGCGTAGCCCTGGGGCCAGATCTCAGTGCACCAGCCGAAAGAGTAGGACCAGAGGCGGAAGCGATGACCCCTACCGTCATGGATGGCAACAACAGGAGAGCGAGCACCACCATCTGTCACCACACCACCAATCTAGGACCTCGTCGGGGGTCGAGGGGGTCGCCGACAGCCTAGGCAGCCAAGCTCCCCTCAGTCGTTGGGGTAGATAGCGCCTGAGAGGGACAAGAGCACGACCTGTTCCTCAGCTGCACAACGGAGCAGCACGCGTAGTCGCAAACCAAGGCGGGGACGTTTCTCTCCAACCGTCTCTCTTGAACGGATTGAAGTCGATCAAATCGTAAGACGAACCCCATAGCCAAATCTCGACTAGCAGCGCATCCCACATCCTTCCACTCCAGGCTAGCCGAGGGGCCCCCGCGATCCAACAAGAATCCAGACAAACCACATGGACCCAGATCCCATATCTTAGGAGAAGCTCCGACCATCTCCACACTTCTGAAAGAAGGACCAAGGGGAGGGCACTCCTGAGAACGGCGCCCCTCCCCCCGACGGGGGAAAACCCTAGAGAGAAGCGGGAGCTCCCGATCTAGAGAGAATGTATATTACTAAAAAAATTAATATATATTAGTTAATTATCATTTTTCACATCATATTATTTGAATATTAAGAAGAAAAAAATGTTAGATAATTTTCGTCACATGATGTCGTGTGATTACTTTTGCATACTGTTTATATAATTTTTATTTTACAAATCATAATGATAATAAGGGTTATAGTGTAAAATATTTTATATAGCGCGATTGTAGGGTACATAAATTTTCATATCATGTTATTGTTTGGCAATAAAATATATCTACACTGCTAACATATTTAGTCTAAAATATTTTACATTGGTCATTTAAGAAGAATGAAAAATATAATTGGATAGGAAATGTTATTAGTAGCTCCGAAATTTTAAGTGGGAACTCAATAATTCTATTTTGTATGTAAATCAGTAACTCACCGAAATCATGGAACTTAAGTTCCAACACTTAGTTTAAACTAACCATAAAAAACTGAATAAAGAACTCAAGTTTATAAATTTTCTAAATCAGTTACAACAAACCAATCGGAGTCCTAGTAGTCCTGTATGCGGCGTTCGGCTATACAAGCGTGTGCTCTATTGACACGAGATTGCGTGTGACAGTTGTTGATTGACCGGCAACCAGGTAACAAAAACGAGCGCCGTCTTCCGCTTTCGTTGGTAAAGATCACAAGTAATTTTGTTTATCGTTGATCCATATTCCGCTTTTGTTGGCACATGAGCGCTAATAATTTTTTGTTTGTCGATGGTCTTTGACAACAAAGGTGACAAATGTGATATAATGGACTACGTAGTGACTTCCGCTACGTTTTTTCTTAAAAACTTTAACTTTACCCATGTACATGTTGTATTGTGTCTCCTTGTGTAAGAACATAACGGCAAACTGTTTTTTTTATACTTTGTTAACTACAAATGTGAGAAAGTTGTTGGTTACATAACATGATTTTCCTTGGATTTTTGGAGATAGCCAGGTGTAACATCAGTATTCATACGAAGTCGGAAATTCTGTTTACAATTTAAGTCCGTATATGTTTTGGTTCGGTGGAGTAGATCTTGAGCCACCAGAGTAATCATGGCTGTGGTTTAGCATCAGGCTTCAAGGACGAACAAGCATGTAATGTGGGATCTAGTTTTGGCTTTACCATGGTAGTCAAAATTGGAGATTAAGTTGTTTGTGCGTCGATTCTGTTCCATAACTCATCCACATTCATAAGTTATTTTTTTTTTTTTGGAATAGGTAAAAATAGTATTGCCAAAAAACTTTGTTAAACTTTACATGGCAGCCACTCCCCGCTGAGCATCATATTACCAGGTTATGAGGTTATACAAAACATGTTGTATGAGTAAGAGCTAAAACAGAAAATTATGGGATGTATCTACAAAACCCCAACATTTTCTAGCATTGCAACCCATTCGTACAACGAGTTGTTTTCTGGTTACACACACTGCTCTCAAGTCCCTAGTGATCTCTTCCATGTGATTCAAAAAAATCTTTGGGTGAGCCTCCATGCCTTATGGTATTCCTTTCCTTCCATATCCCAAACAAAATGCTTCCTAACACTATGCTACAAAGCGAGAGCGCCCAAGGATCCACAAACTTACTTTGGCACCAAAGCAGAATATTCACCATTTCACAAGGCAGATCTGCGCCCCATCCATTCATAAGTTATTGTTAGATAAGTTGATTACAGTTGAAAACTATAAGCAATCATTTACTACACTCCAAATTGTTTTAGCGTATACAATACTATTCAACGTAATTTGATATGATGCTCAATGAATGTAGAAAGAATCTCATGTAAGTGGAATGCTTAATCATATTCTATTCTAATTCATTACTATTATAAGTCAAAACTTATAAGTTTTACACTTTGCTTTATTCTAATAAATGAGTATATGGATAGTATTCGGGGTCGTAAGATTATAAAATCAAAACCGGTGCATACTTTAGTATCAAACTTTTATATCAAGATATAGCAACACACATATGTATAAGTGAGAAAATATTTAGACCTTGCTGTGATGGAGCTTCATATATTAATTTGTCCATAAACTTGCATATATTGTATCCTCATATGATGTCAGTAAAGGCATGCTCGTCTTACATAGATTCTATCTTGAGAGTTTGTAAGGTTTTTGTTCCATGTATGATCACATCTTAAATAGAAAAAATGACATCGAATAATAAAACCAATTCTAGGTTTTTCATACGATGGATTTAACAAATAGATTTTGATGGTTATTCTTCTAGCCTCATTTTTGTTGTAATCCAGCATAAAAATATTTTTTGTGTATTAGGATTTTTTGATTAGTTATAACAAAACATATACAATTTAGGATGGTGAAATTGTGAGGTAGTTAGATCTCTTGAACTTACTTTTTTATTTTTATCTAGCAATGATGGGCCTTTTTTTGTTTACAACTTTACATTTTGAATTGCTTTATTAGTTTTTTCGAATGGAAAAAA
The DNA here is from genome assembly GCA_963693085.1 of Alisma plantago-aquatica. Lineage (NCBI taxonomy): Eukaryota > Viridiplantae > Streptophyta > Magnoliopsida > Alismatales > Alismataceae > Alisma > Alisma plantago-aquatica. Next base: position 893,484,981 of record OY856414.1, on the reverse strand, counting down.
ACATAGAAAAGTGATGGTTAGTGAAACTATGAACTGGATATGAGATTGTAGGGTGCAAATCCAAGAATTCCAAGAGAAGTTCCAGCATATTGATGATAGGATTTCCAAACTTTAAGGATACATAATCAATGTTAATAATATATAGGTAATTCACTTTAAATACTTGTCACATTAATCTGAAGTATTTTAATTATTTTATATGTGTTTTATTCATTAAAAATGTGTGTATACATTTTCATATTATTACATATACTCACATTATATGTCTAAAACATGAAATGGTTACTACTTATTTGAAAGAGAATTAATTGTAACTTTGATATCCATGTTGTATATGCTATAAGATATTTAGTTTCCATAAATGTTTGCATGTTTTGACACCTATATTCAAATGCATAAGTTTCAATTCCTCATCTATCAAGTTGTTCGTATACTCAAGAAGACAACTTATTTATTGGAGTAATATTTTCTCTCCTTCACCATATTTCATAAATTTGTCTTCTTCTTCATGATGTACTCATGATTTTTTCCTCATCCTATGTGAGGAGCCCTTGCATTCCCATAAAATTGAAATTTCAAGAGAAATTACAAATTGTTGTTGATGGAAGGAGAGTGGGTCGACAATGATGATAACATATAGGTTAGATTTTGTTGTTACTGGTTCACCATAATCAAAAGTACTTCATCCAGTCTTACATTTTGAAGTATGTATATTACAAAATTATGTTAAACATGATCTAGCATAATTTCATATAACAGTTTATCAAATTCATGTTCCATAATTCATAAACAAGAGGTTGAATTCGTTCTAAGTCTGTCATGATTAACACTCACACTACTATAGAAAATGCTTTTTACAACCGGAGAAACACAACAGTTCTGGTGGTTGTGTTGTAGTTAGCATACTTATCAAAACTAGTCTATTTGTGTGTTGTATATTGTATATTTTATACAACATGTGTTATTTACAACATGCCAAACATGTTGTAGTATACGTGATACTACAACATGTGCTAAATTGTTGTAATAGACTGTAGTATGACAACATACTCAAGCATGTTGTAAAAGACCTTAATTACACAACATAATGTAACCCATTGTAATAGTCACACATGATAACATGTTGTAATAGACCATCATTATACAATATAGTCATACCTGTTGTAATATATCATAATCACACAACATGTGTTCACATGTTGTAATAGGTACATGTTGCAATAGACCATAATAAAACAACATATTGAAACTTATTATTATATACCACGATCACACAACATACTTTAACCTATTGTTATATACGATAATTACACAACATGTTATGACCCGTTCTAATAGACACACATGATAAATCATTATAATAGACCACCATTACACAACATAGACTAATCCATTGTAATATACCATAATCACACAACATGAATTTACTTGTTGTAATAGCTACATGTTGTGTCATACAAAAAACTCTAACTTATTGTTATATACCATAATTAGACAACAGACTCCAACTTGTTGTATAATCACATGTGTTAATCTTAATATAAAAATACAAAATCTTATGATTGCCTTGACTTCTTTTTTTTAATTGTTGTGATGAATATGTCCTCTCTTCTCCTCTCATTCATCCTTCCTATGCCTCACTCTAGCACTCAATCGGTCTCGTTATCTGTTGTACCTCACGCCATTATCAATTTCAACATATGTTTGGTCAACCTAACACCGAGTAACCATGAACATGCAATTAAGTCCTTAAATTTTTTAACACCCTTTGCAATGGGGGAGCCAAAGGAGGTCAAGTAGGGGCACGTGTCCCCCCTTTAATTTTGAATTGTTTTGAACATATATATGTTGTGTATATTTTGCATGGTATGAAAGTTAATATTTATTTTTATGTGTTGTCTGCTTCACACACCCTTAATCTGCTTACAAAGTATGCAACTTTCTTTCATAAATAAAGTCATTACCAATATAATTTTAAGTAAAGGGTCACAAATAAAAATACATTAAATTAGGATAAATTTCAAAAAAAGCATTGATTTTTTATAAATACATCTCAATATATTATATTAACAATTTTTTTAATTTTTTATTAAACATATCAATAACTATATAAAAATCACATACATTAATATCAACTTGCTGGCTATTACTTTACACCAATTTTTGTAATTATTAAATTGAAAATTGATCTCTATAAATAATAATATACTTTATGAAATAATAAATATTTTATAAATAAAATAATAAATGTAACAAATACAACAAGTGCATAGTTGTATGGGTAATGAGGAAACAAAAACTGATATCTACAATTAATTGTAAACATAATGAAGTACCAAATACTTTGTATAGTATATAAATAATTTAGTGTGCAACAAATATAGGAAGTACATATGTAATTAGGAAACAAAAAAACCAATATATGTAATTAATGATATACTCCATGAGATCTCAAATATTGCTATACTATGTATAAACAAGTAAATATATAAAAATATAACAAGTAGATCATTCTATGGGTGTATATTTTAGTTAAGCAAATGATTTATATAGATTATTTTCTATTATGGTGTAATGATTCATAGGAAAGGTAAAGTCCAATGAAATATGATACTTTCTTAGTGTTACATAGTGTCAAGATAAATTTGTTAATAATATTTTAATAATATGTATACTTTATGAATTTTTATACATTAATAAAATTTGTTAAAAATAATGTAAAATGTGTATCATTATTGAGTTAACACTTAAAATTATACTTATATTCACAATTTGTATGTCGAAATTATAAAAATTATTTCATCATAATGATAAAGATAACAGATTTAGATATTTTCTAAATTTCCAACACAATATAGAAATAAGTCTATAACTATCTTATCACTTAGTGAACAATAAATTGTCATAATATTTGTTAGTTTATTAGGTAAAATTATTGAATAAGATTAACACCATTATAAGTATCTTCATTTAAGTTTAAATTATTGTATATTTTTTTCTTGATTATATATAATAATAATAATTTCCACATAATACTATTTATATATTCAATTTTCTTAACTTTATGTTACTTTTTAATTATTTGACTTGTCAAACTCATCAAGTAGGAAATTACATGTGTGATCTTAAAAAATAAATAATAATCCACAAACTCAATATTGAACATTAAATTTATGTGGTTTTTCTGAAATGACATATATTTATGGGGAATAAATTTAAGGAAATAATTGGTCTTATATAAAAAGTTAAATCTTTTCAATGTCACTTGTTGCCATTTTAAACTTATCTTATATTTAACAAGTCCTAAGCATTTGTAGAATGTTATAGTATACATATCATATGCAATAATAGATATACATAGAAGATTATTTTTATCACATCTAAAATTAAGTACTCCACAATATGGTGAGCTATGTCTTTAACCTCTTTTTTATTTATCTAAGGTCCATCTATTTTCCTCTCTGGATCCAAGTAAATAGTTAAATAACATGTTGACACTATTTTTCTCATAATGATAATTAAAGTCGTATTTACTTTTTATGTAAAGTAAAAATAATATCTATGTCACATAAATACTTAACATTATTTTTATATTTACCCCCCTTCATCAGGGGCTGGCTCCGCCAGGACCGCCACTACCCCTATGTGATATCATAGTAGAGTAATTAATTAGAAACCACATTCAAGACCTCTTTAGTCCCCCTTCCCTTCTTTTCCTCTTCTCCCCACTAACTGTAACTACCCCTATGTGTAACTACACGCCGCAAATGTCTCTCCTATTTTAGTTCAATCCTCTTTTCATTATAAATCATGTTACCAATGAACTAGCATTCTACATTTGTCATCTAAATAATTCTTAATGAACAGGTTTACAATGTCATCAGTTACATCCCCACTTTATTCTTTTTTTGTCTATTATTTTATGGTTTTTAAAATGTATCATTGTCTTTTACTTTTCAATGATTTTTTTAATAAACAACATAAATTCATAAAAAACTAAAATTGTTAAACTTCACTAAATATAATAAATAGTTTACTATTTTTTTACCATATATACACACTCTACAAATTAATACAATGCACATTTCAAATGTTGTTGACTATCGTTTCCCATGTCTTATTAATTGTTATTCTTTTACTACATATGAATTATCTTTCCTAAATTATTTGTTTCTATCACTCTCTTTACAACCATTTTCCCACTCTATTTGGAATTCTACTCAAACTTCATCACTCTTTCCATAATTACCCCACTCGTCGTAGATTCTCACTTTCAAAAAAATTGTTTCTCTCTCTCTTCTCCTCTCCATAACTCCCCACTCCCCATGTTTCTCTTTCCACCCCCAACAACTTCCCTATTATCAACACTATCTCCACCCTTTTCTCTGCCTATTATCCTATCCCCCGTATTTGTCTTACTTTCATTATTTTTTCTTCCAACCAATGTCCAACACCTCTCCTTCGTTCTTCATATCTCCATGCCAAACCGACCACAATGGTGTGTTATGTAGAAATACCAGTGCAAGGAGATATGGATCCTGAAATATAGTCAGGTGAAGGTGTGGGAGTGGAACATGATCTAGATTGGTACATTAAAATGATAGAGCCACTTTTCTTCCTTTTATTTTCAACCTAGGCTAACTTGTAATTTACCAACATCTTACAGAACTAATGAAACAAGTACTCTTCATTATACATTTAGATGCACTACTTGGTAATTAATTTTGAATAAGGATTTTATTTTGATGCTGAGAAAATTAGTTTGTTGTCCTCTTGAATATATTACATGTAGACCATCCTATAGGTCAACATACCTAAGGAAACATATAACAATGTTAACTATATATGCAATATTCTAGATATAAGGTTGATGTCACATTTTATCCTTCTTGGTTGATTAAACCTAGTGATTCAAGAGAAAATATGTTAGAATACTCTTGAACCATTACCACATCAAAATGTTATTTCAATTTATCTCATATTTATTTTAACTAGTATCTGAAGTAGCTGAACAACATATATTGCATGTATTATGTGTTGAAGTACATGAAAGATGTCATTGATGCAAGAATTAGAAATATTCCTGAATGTGTAAGCTACTTATCATTATTTCTTTTAGTTTGTTTGAATTTCTAAATACATTGAATAAATGACAATGTGTTGATATATTTGACATATGGTTGTAGTATTATTTGAAGTGTATTGGTTGTTTCTTCAACCAAGAAGAGATCGACGAGGTTTGAAACGAGTGGGTGACGTGTGTTGTTGAGCATACAACTGATTATGTGACATGAGGGGGAGTCATATGTTCTTTAGCATAGATCAATGTGTGAGATCTTTGTAGTTAATTTTCAATTTGATTCTAGAATGTATTATCTTAGCGTTATTGAATTGTTGTATGGATGATTTGTTAAAAGAATCATACCCGGATTTGACGGAGTTTCCATCTGAGTGTTCTTCTTCCTCTCTTGAAGACAGCGTCGAACAATCTACAGAGAAAGAGCAGAAGCGAGAAGCGAATGGAGTAACCGTAGTCTTCTTTTAGGAGCAAGGTTTCTCTCTCCTTTTGGATTCTCCGTAAGATGGGATTTCGGTTGCCGTAAAAAACCACAGAGAGATGACCAGTCCTTATTTATAATACCATGTGTTATCTCCTCAGCCATCGTGAAGAGACATGGTGTTTACAGTATCTCTTCATAACCATAACAGACGCATCCTTTCGGAAAAGTGCACTAATAAAATTAACTTATTAATTTTGGGCCACAATAAATAGGATTTAACAGTTTCCCACTTGACCCAAAATTCCATGGAAATTATTTTTATTTATTTTCCATTGATATAAACACATTCATATAAGCGAATAATATGAGTCATAGTGGTTAATACCCAATAAGTGGGATCTTCCTTCTATGCACTATAATATCTTATATGTAGTGAAATAAAATTTATGAATAAATTGACCTCAAACTTATTCTCTGGTCCAACTTTATGTCAAAATAGACATTCTGTCATAACTAGTATTAAAACAGAAATTGCGAGTTAAATATGTGATCATACAATAAATATTACATTGTCAAATCAGATTAACCATTACACATCAAATGACTTTCTCAGACCCATATTCTTTACATGAGATGTATACAATCCTAGAGCTAGCCCTTTACTAAGAGGATCTAATATCATGTATTGTGTACCAACATGATCAATCTGTATCATCTTGTTGTCAACTCGCTCATTAACAACATAGAGCTTTATGTCTAGATGTCTACATGTTGTTGTGCTTTTATTATTATTAGCAAAAGTGATTGTAGCTTCATTATCACAATATATCTGTAGTGGCTTATGAATTGAATCAACAACTTTAAGATCTTGTATTATATTCTTAAGCCAAATTGCATGCGATGATGTTTCATGGCAAGCTATAAGTTCAGCTTCCATGGTGGATGAAGTTGTAGTCCTTTGTTTGACACTCCTCCATGAAACTGCACCATCGGCTAGTAGAAAAACATAGTATGTTGTAGACTTCCTACTATCTAGACATCATGCAAAATCTACATCTGAATATCCCGTAACCTCAAGGTGGTTTGTCCTTCTATATGTAAGCATGTAATCCTTTATTCCTTGCAGATAGCGCATCACCTTCTTCCCAGCTCTCCAATGGTCCATGCCGGGGTTACTTTGGTAACGACCAAGCATTCCGGTAGAAAAAGCAATGTCTGGTCGGGTGCATATCTGGAGATATTGTAGGCTCCCAACTGCAGGTGCGTATGGTATTTTCCTCATTTCATTCCTTTCTATATCACTACTAGGACACTGCTTGGAGTTAAACTGATCTCCTTTAACTATATGTGCAGGTCCAGGTGAACAATTTTTCATTCCATACTTCTCTAAAACTTGAGATATGTAAGCTTTTTGGGATATACCAAGTATTCCCTAAGCTCAGTCTCGATGAATTTCCATGCCGAGTACATACACAACTTCTCCCATATCTTTCATCTTAAAGTTAGAGGAAATAAATTCTTTAGTTTCATTTAATATAACAATGTTGTTACTTTCTAGTAGAATGTCATCTGCATAAAGAATCAATATTACAAACTTATTCCCACTGACCTTGAGGTATGTACACCAGTCAACAATATTTGGTTTAAACCCAAAAGCTGATATAATAGTGTTAAACTTTATATACCATTGTCGAGATGCTTATTTAATTCCATAAATTGATTTCTTTAGTTTGCAAACCATGTGACTTCTACTATCATCAATGAAACCTTCTCGTTGTTCCATATAGACTTCTTCAGATAAATCCCCATTTAAAAATGTTGTTTTCACATCCATTTGGTGTAGCTCAAGATCAAAGTGAGCCACTAAGGCCAAGATTACTCTAAAGGAGTCCTTTGATGAGACTGGAGAAAAGGTCTCTTTGTAATCAATGCCTTCTTTTTGTGTGAAACTCTTAGCAACAAGTCTTGCCTTGTACCACTCAATTGCACCATTTGAGTTTCTTTTGGTCTTAAAGACCCATTTACAACCAATAGGTTTAGTACTCTTTGGTAAAGGTACAAGGTCCCATACTTGATTCTTATCCATAGATGCTAGTTCCTCCTTCATGGCATCAAGACACTTAGAAGAATTTTCACAATCCATCGCTTGTGAAAAAGATAAGGGATCAATATCTTCAAAGTCAATATTTGGCTCTTGAAGGTATACAACATAGTCAGATGGAATGGTAGGCCTCCTAGATCTGGTTGATCTTTGTAATTCAGCATTGGGTTCTACATTTTCTGTAGGCTCTTGAGATTGTCCTTCATCATGAACATGATCAATTTGTTCATTTACAACCTGACTAGGAGCATGATCTACTTCTATTGGCTCATCCACTTGACAATTGTTCATGGAAACAATAATTGGATAGCTTATCCGAGTTTGACTAGGTGCAGATGTGACAACACTATCCTATACTTCATCAAAAGTTACATTCTGAAGCAGATCATTCCCACTGACTTGATGATCCTCCAAAAATCTAGCCTTACCAGTCTCGACTATCTTTTGTGGGTGAGATGGACAATAAAACCTATATCCCTTTGACCTCTCTAGGTAACCAATAAAGAAACCACTAGTGGTTCTTGGGTCAAATGCCTTCTCATGTGGATTGTAGATTTTAGCTTCTGCACGACATCCCCATATGTGCATATAGTTCAAGGATGGTTTCCTTCCTATCCATAATTCATATGGGTTTTTTTAACAGACTTGCTAGGAACCTTGTTTAATACATGCACTGTCGTCTTTAAAGCCTCACTCCACATTGTAGAAGGTAGGGATGAATTATAAAGCATTGCACGAACTATTTCCTTTAATGTTCGATTCTTTCTTTCAGCTACACCATTTTGACTTAGTGTGTCTGGCATTGTATATTGAGGTACAATGCCCTTTTCTTGAAGGAAATGTGCAAATGGCCCCTTTCTTTATCCCATCTCAGTGAACCTTCCATAATATTCACTTCCCCTATCTGATCTGACTACCTTAATCACTTTACCTAATTGTTTCTCCACTTCAACTTTAAAGTCCTTAAAGGCTTGAAAAAACTCACTTTTGTCATTTAATAAGTAGAGAAACATATATCATGAATAGTCATCAATAAAGGTTGCAAAATATTTTTCCCCTGTAAAACATGGTGGGAATGGTCCACTAATATCCGTGTGAATTATTTCTAATGTTCCATCACTTCTCTTTGCACCCTTTTTAGAAGTGTTGGTTTGCTTAGCATTTATGCATTCAACACATGTTCCAAAATCAGTAAAGTCCAAGGGTCCTAAAATTCCCTCCTTTACTAATCTTTGAATTCTTTATTTGGAAATATGACCCAACCTTCGGTGCTAGAGTAGTGATGACTTTTCATCTAGTAATGTGCATTTATTTCCAATAATATCATGCTGGACTATAAATGATTGCTCAAAATGAGGGTTTAATTGAACTTGATAAAGATCATTTATTAAAAGACAGGTACCAATAATTCTAGAGTTTTTATACAATGAGAGTCGTCCACTTTGAAGAATAAAAGCATAATTTAGTTTGTCTAATCTAGAAATAGAGACCAAATTTCTACTATAGTTTGGTACATAGAAAGTATTTTCTAAATCCAGCAAGCTTCCATTATCAAGGATTAATCTGCATATGCCAACAACCTTTACGCGCGAGCCCAATTTATTTCCAGAATAAAGGACTTTTTCACGCTCAGTTGGTTTCCTTTGATTCAGAAATCCCTGCAATGTATTAGAAATATGCACAGTTGCAGCAGAGTCAAGGCACCAACTATATAAAGGAACATTTGAAAGATGACATTCATATGAAACAAGATACATTATACTTTTCTTTTCCAACCATTTCTTGTACTTCAAGCACTCCTTTTTGGCATGTCCTTTCTTATGGCAGAAGAAGCATTTCATATTAGCCTTGCTTCCCCCAGCCTTGCCATCACATGGCTTGGACACTCCACCTGAGATAGGAGAAGTTCTCTTCATTTTTTCCTTACCCTTACGACTATGCTTGTCATGGGTGCTTAAATGTGTAGTAGGAAATCCTCTATTCTAAAGTCTATCTTCTTCTTGAACACACATGGCTAATAAATCATTTATTGACCATTTTTCCTTTTGTGTGTTGTAAGAGACCTTGAATGATCCATACTGACTAGGCAAGGAAGTTAAAATGAAGTGAACTAGAAATGCATCAGAGATGGATAACTCCATCTCATTAAGTTGGGCAGCAATGTCTCTCATCTCCATGATGTGTTCACGGATCCCACAAGAACCATTGTACTTCATAGAGTACATCTTGGCCATTAAGGTGCTGGCTCTAGACTTACTAGAAGAAACATATTATTCCTCCACTGCCTTTAAAAAGTCTTTTGCCAATTCAGAAGGGGGAATTGATCTTCTAATATGTTTTCCTACATGTGCTTGCATAAGCAACAAACTAAGCCTATTAGAGTATTCCCACTTATCATAATTGGCCTTTTCAATAGCAGTACTTTCCTCCATAAGTGGTTGCGGTTTTTCCACTCAGAAAGCAAAGTCTAGATCCATACACCCTAACGTAAACATGACCTTTTGTTTCCATTCATTAAAATTTGAACCATTGAGAGTAGGAATATTGTTGTTTTCACCATAAAAGGATGAGGAAATAACTGCAATAATTAAAATTTCATAAAAAAAACAACATAAATTCATAAAAAACCAAAATTGTTAAACTTCACTAAATATAATAAATAGTTTACTATTTTTTTACCATATATACACACTCTACAAATTAATACAATGCACATTTCAAATGTTGTTGACTATCGTTTCCCATGTCTTATTAATTGTTATTCTTTTACTGCATCTGAATTATCTTTCCTAAATTATTTATTTCTATCACTCTCTTTACAACCATTTTCCCACTCTATTTGGAATTCTACTCAAACTTCATCACTCTTTCCATAATTACCCCACTCGTCGTAGATTCTCACTTTAAAAAAAATTGTTTCTCTCTCTCTTCTCCTCTCCATAACTCCCCATGTTTCTCTTTCCACCCCCAACAACTTCCCTATTATCAACACTATCTCCACCCTTTTCTCTGCCTATTATCCTATCCCCCGTATTTGTCTTACTTTCATTATTTGTTCTTCCAACCAATGTCCAACACCTCTCCTTCGTTCTTCATATCTCCATGCCAAACCGACCACAATGGTGTGTTATGTAGAAATACCAGTGCAAGGACATATGGATCCTGAAATATAGTCAGGTGAAGGTGTGGGAGTGGAACATGATCTAGATTGGTACATTAAAATGATAGAGCCACTTTTCTTCCTTTTATTTTCAACCTAGGCTAACTTGTAATTTACCAACATCTTACAGAACTAATGAAACAAGTACTCTTCATTATGCATTTAGATGCACTACTTGGTAATTAATTTTGAATAAGGATTTTATTTTGATGCTGAGAAAATTGGTTTGTTGTCCTCTTGAATATATTACATGTAGACCATCCTATAGGTCAACATACCTAAGGAAACATATAACAATGTTAACTATATATGCAATATTCTAGATATAAGGTTGATGTCACATTTTATCCTTCTTGGTTGATTAAACCTAGTGATTCAAGAGAAAATATGTTAGAATACTCTTGAACCATTACCACATCAAAATGTTATTTCAATTTATCTCATATTTATTTTAACTAGTATCTGAAGTAGCTGAACAACATATATTGCATGTATTATGTGTTGAAGTACATGAAAGATGTCATTGATGCAAGAATTAGAATTATTCCTGAATGTGTAAGCTACTTATCATTATTTCTTTTAGTTTGTTTGAATTTCTAAATATATTGAATAAATGACAATGTGTTGATATATTTGACATATGGTTGTAGTATTATTTGAAGTGTATTGGTTGTTTCTTCAACCAAGAAGAGATCGATGAGGTTTGAAACGAGTGGGTGACGTGTGTTGTTGAGCATACAACTGATTATGTGACATGAGGGGGAGTCATATGTTCTTTAGCATAGATCAATGTGTGAGATCTTTGTAGTTAATTTTAAATTTGATTCTAGAATGTATTATCTTAGCGTTATTGAATTGCTGTATGGATGATTTGTTAAAAGAATCATACCCGGATTTGACGGAGTTTCCATCTGAGTGTTCTTCTTCCTCTCTTGAAGACAGCGTCGAACAATCTACAGAGAAAGAGCAGAAGCGAGAAGCGAATGGAGTAACCGTAGTCTTCTTTTAGGAGCAAGGTTTCTCTCTCCTTTTGGATTCTCCGTAAGATGGGATTTCGGTTGCCGTAAAAAACCACAGAGAGATGACCAGTCCTTATTTATAATACCATGTGTTATCTCCTCAGCCATCGTGAAGAGACATGGTGTTTACGGCATATCTTCATAACCGTAACAGACGCATCCTTTCGGAAAAGTGCACTAATAAAATTAACTTATTAATTTTGGGCCACAATAAATAGGATTTAACATTTTCCCACTTGACCCAAAATTCCATGGAAATTATTTTTATTTATTTTCCATTGATATAAACACATTCATATAAGCGAATAATATGAGTCATAGTGGTTAATACCCAATAAGTGGGATCTTCCTTCTATGCACTATAATATCTTATATGTAGTGAAATAAAATTTATGAATAAATTGACCTCAAACTTATTCTCTGGTCCAACTTTATGTCAAAATAGACATTCTGTCATAACTAGTATTAAAACAGAAATTGCGAGTTAAATATGTGATCATACAATAAATATTACATTGTCAAATCAGATTAACCATTACACATCAAATGACTTTCTCAGACCCATATTCTTTACATGAGATGTATACAATCCTAGAGCTAGCCCTTTACTAAGAGGATCTAATATCATGTATTGTGTACCAACATGATCAATCTGTATCATCTTGTTGTCAACTCGCTCATTAACAACATAGAGCTTTATGTCTAGATGTCTACATGTTGTTGTGCTTTTATTATTATTAGCAAAAGTGATTGTAGCTTCATTATCACAATATATCTGTAGTGGCTTATGAATTGAATCAACAACTTTAAGATCTTGTATTATATTCTTAAGCCAAATTGCATGCGATGATGTTTCATGGCAAGCTATAAGTTCAGCTTCCATGGTGGATGAAGTTGTAGTCCTTTGTTTGACACTCCTCCATAAAACTGCACCATCGGCTAGTAGAAAAACATAGCATGCTGTAGACTTCCTACTATCTAGACATCATGCAAAATCTACATCTGAATATCCCGTAACCTCAAGGTGGTTTTTCCTTCTATATGTAAGCATGTAATCCTTTATTCCTTACAGATAGCGCATCACCTTCTTCCCAGCTCTCCAATGGTCCATGCCGGGGTTACTTTGGTAACGACCAAGCATTCCGGTAGAAAAAGCAATGTCTGGTCGGGTGCATATCTGGAGATATTGTAGGCTCCCAACTACAGGTGCGTATGGTATTTTCCTCATTTCATTCCTTTCTATATCACTACTAGGACACTGCTTGGAGTTAAACTGATCTCCTTTAACTATATGTGCAGGTCCAGGTGAACAATTTTTCATTCCATACTTCTCTAAAACTTGAGATATGTAAGCTTTTTGGGATATACCAAGTATGCCCTTAGCTCAGTCTCGATGAATTTCCATGCCGAGTACATACACAACTTCTCCCATATCTTTCATCTCAAAGTTAGAGGAAATAAATTCTTTAGTTTCATTTAATATAACAATGTTGTTACTTTCTAGTAGAATGTCATCTGCATAAAGAATAAATATTACAAACTTATTCCCACTGACCTTGAGGTATGTACACCAGTCAACAATATTTGGTTTAAACCCAAAAGCTGATATAATAGTGTTAAACTTTATATACCATTGTCGAGATGCTTATTTAAGTCCATAAATTGATTTCTTTAGTTTGCAAACCATGTGACTTCTACTATCATCAATGAAACCTTCTCGTTGTTCCATATAGACTTCTTCAGATAAATCCCCATTTAAAAATGTTGTTTTCACATCCATTTGGTGTAGCTCAAGATCAAAGTGAGCCACTAAGGCCAAGATTACTCTAAAGGAGTCCTTTGATGAGACTGGAGAAAAGGTCTCTTTGTAATCAATGCCTTCTTTTTGTGTGAAACTCTTAGCAACAAGTCTTGCCTTGTACCACTCAATTGCACCATTTGAGTTTCTTTTGGTCTTAAAGACCCATTTACAACCAATAGGTTTAGTACTCTTTGGTAAAGGTACAAGGTCCCATACTTGATTCTTATCCATAGATGCTAGTTCCTCCTTCATGGCATCAAGACACTTAGAAGAATTTTCACAATCCATCGCTTGTGAAAAAGATAAGGGATCAATATCTTCAAAGTCAATATTTGGCTCTTGAAGGTATACAACATAGTCAGATGGAATGGTAGGCCTCCTAGATCTGGTTGATCTTTGTAATTCAGCATTGGGTTCTACATTTTCTGTAGGCTCTTGAGATTGTCCTTCATCATGAACATGATCAATTTGTTCATTTACAACCTGACTAGGAGCATGATCTACTTCTATTGGCTCATCCACTTGACAATTGTTCATGGAAACAATAATTGGATAGCTTATCCGAGTTTGACTAGGTGCAGATGTGACAACACTATCCTATACTTCATCAAAAGTTACATTCTGAAGCAGATCATTCCCACTGACTTGATGATCCTCCAAATGTCTAGCCTTACCAGTCTCGACTATCTTTTGTGGGTGAGATGGACAATAAAACATATATCCCTTTGACCTCTCTAGGTAACCAATAAAGAAACCACTAGTGGTTCTTGGGTCAAATGCCTTCTCATGTGGATTGTAGATTTTAGCTTCTGCACAACATCCCCATATGTGCATATAGTTCAAGGATGGTTTCCTTCCTGTCCATAATTCATATGGGTTTTTTTTAACAGACTTGCTAGGAACCTTGTTTAATACATGCACTGTCATCTTTAAAGCCTCACTCCACATTGTAGAAGGTAGGGATGAATTATAAAGCATTGCACGAACTATTTCCTTTAATGTTCGATTCTTTCTTTCAGCTACACCATTTTGACTTAGTGTGTCTGGCATTGTATATTGAGGTACAATGCCCTTTTCTTGAAGGAAATGTGCAAATGGCCCCTTTCTTTATCCCATCTTAGTGAACCTTCCATAATATTCACCTCCCCTATCTGATCTGACTACCTTAATCACTTTACCTAATTGTTTCTCCACTTCAACTTTAAAGTCCTTAAAGGCTTGAAAAAACTCACTTTTGTCATTTAATAAGTAGAGAAACATATATCATGAATAGTCATCAATAAAGGTTGCAAAATATTTTTCCCCTGTAAGACAAGGTGGGAATGGTCCACTAATATCCGTGTGAATTATTTCTAATGTTCCATCACTTCTCTTTGCACCCTTTTTAGAAGTGTTGGTTTGCTTAGCATTTATGCATTCAACACATGTTCCAAAATCAGTAAAGTCCAAGGGTCCTAAAATTCCCTCCTTTACTAATCTTTGAATTCTTTATTTGGAAATATGACCCAACCTTCGGTGCTAGAGTAGTGATGACTTTTCATCTAGTAATGTGCATTTATTTCCAATAATATCATG
The DNA here is from genome assembly GCA_963693085.1 of Alisma plantago-aquatica. NCBI lineage: Eukaryota > Viridiplantae > Streptophyta > Magnoliopsida > Alismatales > Alismataceae > Alisma > Alisma plantago-aquatica. The sequence goes on along the minus strand of OY856414.1, from coordinate 893,469,824 downwards.
CTGGACTATAAGTGATTGCTCAAAATGAGGGTTTAATTGAACTTGATAAAGATCATTTATTAAAAGACAGGTACCAATAATTCTAGAGTTTTTATACAATGAGAGTCGTCCACTTTGAAGAATAAAAGCATAATTTAGTTTGTCTAATCTAGAAATAGAGACCAAATTTCTACTATAGTTTGGTACATAGAAAGTATTTTCTAAATCCAGCAAGCTTCCATTATCAAGGATTAATCTGCATGTGCCAACAACCTTTACGCGCGAGCCCAATTTATTTCCAGAATAAAGGACTTTTTCACGCTCAGTTGGTTTCCTTTGATTCAGAAATCCCTGCAATGTATTAGAAATATGCACAGTTACAGCAGAGTCAAGAGACCAACTATATAAAGGAACATTTGAAAGATGACATTCATATGAAATAAGAGACATTATACTTTTCTTTTCCAACCATTTCTTGTACTTCAAGCACTCCTTTTTGGCATGTCCTTTCTTATGGCAGAAGAAGCATTTCATATTAGCCTTGCTTCCCCCAGCCTTGCCATCACATGGCTTGGACACTCCACCTGAGATAGGAGCAGTTCTCTTCATTTTTTCCTTACCCTTACGACTATGCTTGTCATGGGTGCTTAAATGTGTAGTAGGAAATCCTCCATTCTAAAGTCTATCTTCTTCTTGAACACACATGGCTAATAAATTATTTATTGGCCATTTTTCCTTTTGTGTGTTGTAAGAGACCTTGAATGATCCATACTGACTAGGCAAGGAAGTTAAAATGAAGTGAACTAGAAATGCATCAGAGATGGATAACTCCATCTCATTAAGTTGGGCAGCAATGTCTCTCATCTCCATGATGTGTTCACGGATCCCACAAGAACCATTGTACTTCATAGAGTACATCTTGGCCATTAAGGTGCTGGCTCTAGACTTACTAGAAGAAACATATTATTCCTCCACTTCCTTTAAAAAGTCTTTTGCCAATTCAGAAGGGGGAATTGATCTTCTAATATGTTTTCCTACATGTGCTTGCATAAGAAACAAACTAAGCCTATTAGAGTATTCCCACTTATCATAATTGGCATTTTCAATAGCAGTACTTTCCTCCATAAGTGGTTGCAGTTTTTCCACTCAGAAAGCAAAGTCTAGATCCATACACCCTAACGTAAACATGACCTTTTCTTTCCATTCATTAAAATTTGAACCATTGAGAGTAGGAATATTGTTGTTTTCACCATAAAAGGATGAGGAAATAACAGCAATAATTAAAATTTCATATTAAAACCACAACTAAACTATAAAAGTAACTTATGAGGTCTACTTTATTTACTTTTATAATACAAATCACAATAAGTCATTACAAATTATCTTTGGATAAATTTTGTAATACTAGGTCAGATTAGTTACTAGATATGAGTCACACTCACTCTAGATTAATTCAACATGAACTTTATACTAATAAAACAATTTTACCTTTATGTAATTTATTTATTTATTTTGTATTAAAAGTCACATTGGACTTATTTCATGCAGCTTACATCTACAAAATGATACATCTTTGGATGATATCATTGTTACTTTAATTGTACGCAATGTGGCGTTACTTCATTTTGTATGAAAAAGATGCACATTCATAAAAGTTAATTCGATTCCATGATGTGATACACAATTTCAGGATTAAAAGATCCATCAAGAAATTAGTAATTTTATGTATATATCGATAGAGAAAAAAAAGAAGTATAAGCAGCACGGTCGATAGAAATCAATAGACATATATATGATCAATGAAGATCAGTCATAACATGACATTTAACTTTATATTCATGGAAAAAGAACATATGTGTATTACATACAACCATTACAAGGATGTCTAATCATTTATTGTGGCGTCATTAATTCATTGAGCATTATGCATATCTGGAACAACAAAATATATATAGGACTTTTAGAAATAAGGCGATTTACTTTATACAGGCCATCACAATCGTGTTCTTCCGTCGACTGTTACTGATGGTCTGCCTACTCGTTTACTTGATACAGGCTATTACTATAACCTGTTAGACTTAAGTCCCCAATATCAATGAATCAGTACATGATTTCCAAATTTGTGTTTATAGCTGTGCCGGCCAACACAGATAAGAAATTGTATATGGAAAAAGAAATAACATGACTGCCACCACACACTTCCATTATGGTTGAAACGAACGATGATTATGTTGCAATACAGTGTGATGGAAACTGAAGGAAAAAGTAATGTCAATATCGCCACAAATTAATTGTAACCATGATTGATTTACAGCGAGCATACCACCACATAGAAAATAAACACGAGAACGACGGGGAAGACTTACGGATACCCTCCTTGATCTTGCGATTAATGGATAGGAAGTGGGGAAAGACTTGCCCACAAACACCTAATGTTAGGAATTGTGATTAATGGAGATAAAAGTACGATGTCTGTTCACATGTGAGTCAAAATTTCACCCGAACAAAGAAATCCTAACCTTGCTCTGATACCATTGTTAAAAGAATCATACCTGGATTTGACAGAGTTTCCATCTGAGTGTTCTTCTTCCTCTCTTGAAGACAACATCGAACAATCTACAGAGAAAGAGCAGAAGCGAGAAGCGAACGGAGTAACCGTAGTCTTCTTTTAGGAGCAAGGTTTCTCTCTCCCTTTGGATTCTCCGTAAGATGGGATTTCAGTTGTCGTAAAAAACCACGGAGAGAGGACCAGTCCTTATTTATAATATCGTGTGTTATCTCCTCAACCATCGTGAAGAGACACGGTGTTTACTGTATCTCTTCATAACCGTAACAGAGGCATCCTTTCGGAAAAGTGCACTGATAAAATTAACTTATTAATTTTGGGCCACAATAAATAGGATTTAACATGATTGATTATTTGTTAGGTGCAAGTTTCTTTCAAGGTTTGATGGAAGTTTTGTTCAATTATGTGCTTGTTTGTGAAATGAAAAGAAGAAGTATAATTTCATATATATTATAAAATTTTAAAATATGATTATTTGATCAATAAAATTGGTTCGATATGACCGGTCAAACTCTAATCAAATACAACAGTTAATGATATATTGTAAAAGGTGTGATACTATAAAAAACAACACATGTTGTGTTATCTACAACTATTACAATGGGTGTGTCTGGAAATTGGACCCTATTACAACATGTGTGTCTAATGAACTACAACATGCACCACATGTTGTATAAAATGCATATATTATAACAGGCACCACATGTTGTATAAACACCCCTATTACAATGGGTGTATCATTAAAAGACAACATGTTTCAATTATTGTACAAACATAAATATTAAAACAAGTGCATTGCATGTTGTACAAAATACTCCTATTACATTGGGTGTGTTTAGAGAAAGACAACATGCTTCAACCATTGTATAATATATATTACAACATGTGCACCACATGTTGTAAAAAATACCCCTATTACAACGGTTGTGTTTAGTAAAAGACAATATAATTCAACTGTTGTATAATATATATTAAAACATGTGCATCAGTTGTTGTATAAAACACCCATATTATAATGGGCCAAACATTGAAAGACAACACGTTTCAACTATTGTGTAAAATAAATACATTACAACATGCACATCACATGTTGTATAAAGTACCCCCCAAAAGACCACACGATCTAATACAACAGTTAATGCCTGTTGTAAAATGGAAAAATGAACTGTTGTAAAAAAATGTTTTCTATAGTAGTACCAATTTTTAATTTGTATATATTATGAATCAAAGATGCATTATTTCTAGATAAATATTTAGAATTCATTATTCTAATTATTCAAGAAAAATCTATCAATGGTGGAGAAAATTGAAACAAGTATGCACTAAACAATATCAATAGGAATCAAGATCTTCATTTCATCTAGTAGAAAGTTTTGAAGAAAATGCATGAATTTGTATTTTCATACTTGTATTAATGTGACTTGAAATTAATTAGTGTATTAACCCATTTGAAACACTTTCAAATATTAAATATATGGTCTTTTTCATCTCAAAGTTCAATTTGTGGTTGTATTTGTATTAGACTATATGTTATGAATGCTATAAGGATCTACACATGCAATGTGGATGCACAATGCTTGGTGTAGCTTTGATGTTTTTGTATCTTCTAGAGTGACTTTTTGTGACTTGAATAAAAAAAATGAGTAATGTGTTGATAGAGTATAGCATAAATATACTACAAATTGAAAAATACTAGGATATAGTATCCCATGTCATGTTGAACAACTCTATGTTAGCAAACTGAATCATGTAGTATATGTTTTGCATCATGTATACGTAAAAGTATTTTCTAGTTGTTAGTGTATCTATACCGACACCTTATCATTGTTAGCAAATAGATAACAATTTGGCTATTTTGGTGCCAACAATACATATAGAGACAGCTCCAAAATTTATGCCGACGCACCAAAAGTGATGATATAGAGGGTACAAAAAATAGGAGCTAACATGACATTAACCAACAACTAAAAGTGTTAGTATAGATTAAAAAACAATTGGTAAAGGCCAATGCAGACATTCGATTAGCTAACATTATTGTATGTTGGTAAACCCTACACCAACATTTTATGGGTTGTTGTTCTAGGACTATTTTCTTATAGTGGATCTCCATAGAAAATGAGTGGTAATTTTAAAAACAAATCTTTTAAACATAATTTTAGTAAATTCTTGGGAACATGTGCAAAAAAGTATTCTAGTCATTTTCTTTATTGTACATAGACACAATTTCCTATATTTCTAGTTGATTCAAATGAGCAATAAAGAATGTGTACTATAAAAGAAGTAGATACATTGTACCATCACTTACGCATGCATGGATTACAAAGGACAGAAGAGTACCCCCTCTATATAGTACTTAGGCCAAATATAAAGAAGCAGAGAAAGAAACATCCAAAGACAACCATCAGAGATAAACAAAAAGACAACCATTTGAGATTTCCCAAGCATTCAAGTAAAAGATCTAGAGGGTGGGTTTAATAGAGGTTTTTGATATTTTAAAGTTTAGTTAAATTTAAACCAAATAAGGAGGAGGAAACAAGAAAGACACTTAGATTTTGGAGTGGTTCCAACCTTTAAATCAAAGGTTGTTAGTCCACTACCCAATTGTCTCCAATTGGGATTTTGAAAGTGATTTATTTTATTTACCTCACAAGGATGTTACAACAAAATACAATCACCTTATACCTCCTTGAAGTAGGCTTAACCTCCTTCGAATAAACCTTCTTCAAGTAACTTCAAACCCTCGGAGAAGCTTTTACCACCTTGAAAGAGCTCCTCCACTTTGAGGTAGCTTTCACCTATAAGTAGTTCAAACCTCCTTTGAAGCAGCCTTCTTGAAGTAACCTCAAGAAACCTTGGAGAAGCCTTCTTTTCCTTGAAGTAGCTCCAAGCAACTTTGAGAAGCCTTATCTTCTAGAAGTATCTCCAAGCAAGCTCCCTTAGGAATCCTCCACCACTTGGAGTAGCCAAGGAGTACATATAGCATTAACCTGTGAATGGAGATTGGAAAGAGGAAAGTACACCAATGAAGTATTGTGCTTTGATCTTATATCACACGTTAGACCTCTCTAACCACTTAGTATGGACGTTTCTTGGATGGTGTCTAAGAGGCAATAGCTATAGGAAATGAACTTAAAGCTCAAGGAAGAAGATATCAAGTGATTCTCATCTTTGTTACTCTCTAGAATGGATGCTCAAGTGTAGCTTGTGTGTCTTGCTTGTCCTAAGGTTTCTCCTATTTATTGGAATGATTTAAAATTGTTTAGGGACGTTGTAGGAAGTATCTATAGTGTTCTTGGTGCTTAACTAGCCTTTAGGTAGAAAGTAGATGGGTTGCAATGGTGAAAATGTTTGAGTTTAGAAGAACAATCCAGATCATAGTTTGATCGAAAAAAAAATTAACCGACCATGTCTCGATCGAGAATTTGTTCGACCGAGCCTGAGTTGAATGCAAGTGTATTCCAATGGCTATCCTCAACTCCCAACCACTTGATCTAACTGTCATATGATTTGGACCAAAGATGTATCAGTCGACAATATTTTTTACCAAATAATGAGTTAGAGAACAATTTTTGTAAGTTTTCAACCGGTGTTCTAAATGCTCGACCGAGGTGGTTCTCAGTCGATAATAACTTCAACTGAGGGTGACTCAGTCGACTAGTTTCTTGACCAATAATGTCACTGGCACAAGTCATTTAACCATCTATCAAATGTTTGTTCTAATGAAGGATATGACTCTAATATCTAGGGGGATCCTAATGAAGGGATATGAGTGGATAGAGAAGATCTAATGCTTGATTTATATGATATCTAACTACTTGTACATTATATACTTGTACAAGTTTTTACATAGAGTACAATCATGAAAACATTAAGATTTAAGCGCATTGATGTTCAATTATCCACATGGTATGATCTCCTCATCTTTTTTAACCCTAAAATACTCAATTAGCATGTTAGATCCAAAAGAATAAAATGTTTGTCATCATAAAAAAAGGTATACTAACGTCCAATTTAGCCAACAATCTCCCCCTTTTTGAAGATGACAAACATTTCTAAAATAAATCAAAATAGTTGGAATGAAATGAGTTTCATACCTATAACATACTTGAGATGAATAAGTCATTAGATCTTATAAAATGTATGCTAATATGCCTAAATAGATATGGAACATGATATCCATATCTTATGGAAATTTAGCACCAATTAATATCAAGCCAAGAGATCATGAAAATATTTTAATTTATTTTATCTCTATCCCTTTGTCATTTCAAAAAGATAATCATATACATAAATTAATAAGACTCCCCCTTAATTTATTACTTCTCCTTAAGTGTTTACTTCAAAAAGAATGTCAAATTTAGCCACAATTCAAGAACTAATATTAATTTCTCAACCATTTACAAGGGATGTTAAGCCATGAAATGATATGAGATTCCTTTATGCTCATAGTGGGATCAATATATGTATCTCTACCCAAATATAAGGGATGCTAAGCCCACATTTGTATAGAGAAAACAATATAATAACAATATCAAAAGATGTAAAGTCATATCCAAGAAGTTTATGACCACACCCATAATAAAATACCCATGTTTTAAAGTAGAAGAAAAATACGAAGTAAATGTCCAATGAAAGCCACAATATAAAAACACACACTAGAGATCAAGAATCTTGGGCAAATATATCAAAGAAACATCTTCTAACGGAGTAATAAGTGACTTCCTTCTAATATATTGAAATTTATCCAAAGGAAGTGGTTTGGTAAAAATATCAGCCAATTGTTCCTCTATATCAACATGATGAACAAAAATCTTATTCTAGGTAATATGATCTCTCAAAAAGTGTTATCTAATCTCAATATTCTAGACACGGATGTGTAGAATGGGATTATGAGCCAAGTTTATTGCACTAGTATTATCTCAAAAAATTGGTGTAGAAGAAAATACAAAACCATAATCATTCAATACTTAATGCATATAAAGCACTTGCGCACAACATGAACTTCCAACCGTGTATTCACCTTCAGTGGTAGATAAGGAAACTGTATTTTTTTCTTACTAAATGAAGATACTAAGGCCCTTCCTAGCAAGAAACAACCACCACTTGTGTTCTTTCGATTAAGATGACAACCAACATAATCAACATCAGTGTAATCTTTTAAATCTAAATATTAGCCTTTGGGATACCACAAACCATAATTTATAGTGCCAGAATGATATCCTAAAATTCTTTTGATGGCTTAAAAATGAGAATGCATAGGATTTGATTGAAATCTATCGCAAAGTCCAATGGCAAACATAATATCTGGTCTAGATGCGGTCAAGTCTAGAAAGATACCAATCATGGCCCTATATAAGGAATCATCAACGGGTTCACCATATTCATCCTTGTCAATTTTAGTAGAAGTGACCATAGGAGTAGTAGCATATTTGCAATTTCCATATTAAACAATTTTAAGAGTTCCTTAGTATATTTCTCTTGGCTTACAAAAATTTTAGCAGGCATTTGTTTTATTTGAAAACCAAGGAAAAATGTCAATTCTCCCATGAGACTCATTTCAAATTCTTTTTGCATGATGTCACTAAATTGAGTACATAAGGACTCATTTGAAGAACCAAAGATAATGCCGTCAACATATATTTGAACAACTAGAAAATGTGATTCATATGATTTGAAAAATAATATAGAAACTGGTTTTCTAATAGAGAAACCATTATCAAAAAGATAGTTCTTAAGTCTTTCATATCAATTTTGTGGTGCTTGTTTTAGAACATAAAGGGCTTTCTTAACTTTATAGACATGATCAAGTTTGTTAGGAATTTCAAAACCAGGTGGTTGGGCAACATAAACTTCTTCTTCTGTGATTCCATTTAAGAAAGCACTTTTTACATCCATTTGAAAAGTTTGATGTCTTTATGGGCTGCTAGAGATAATAACATTCTAGTGGCTTAAAGTCTAACTATGGGTGCATAAGTCTGATCAAAGTCTATCCCTTCTTTTTTATTGTATCCTTAAGCAACCAACCTAGCTTTTTTTTCTAACCACTTCCCCAACTACATTAAGTTTATTTCAAAACACCCACTTAGTTCCAATAATGGTTTTGTCTTGAGGTCTAGGAACTAAATCCCATATATTATTCTCAGTGAATTGATGTAGCTCTTCTTTCATACCAATTATCCACATCTTTTAGAGCTTCATTTATCTTTTTAGGTTCAACAATTGATACAAAGGCCATGTTTGCAACATCTCTAAATGACGATCCTATTTTTACTTTATGAAAAGGATTTCCTATGATTAAGTCTTGAGTATGATCTTTGATTATTTTTGGAATTGGTTGTTGTGACTCATTATTTCATTCATTACTTTTGTTTAATTTTTGAATTTTTATCATCTTTTTTTGATATTTTTAAGTCCTCAACTTGATGTGTAATATCATTCAACTTTTCATTTTAAATTTCATTTTCAACGCATGGTGTTGTCATTTCATGAAATGTAATATGAATCGATTACTCAACTTTCTTGGAAATAGTGATGAAAATTCTAAATGCCTTACGAGATGTTGAATATCCCAATAAATATCCTCTTAGTGTCTTAGGGTCGAATTTATTTCTATCAACTTTTGTGTTCAAGATATAGGAAGGTGTACCAAAGTATGAAAGTACTCAAATATAGGTTTCTCATTAAAGATGAGTTTATAAGGAGTTTTCTTAAGACGTGAGTGAATTGAAACACATTTTAAGACATATTATGTTGTATTTACTGCTTCAACCCAAAATGTTTTAGGTATATTGTGCTACAATAGCATTGTTCTAGACATTTCTGGTAAGGACCAATTTTTCCTCTCAACTATCCCATTTTGTTGTGGAGTGCGTGGAGCTAAAAAATTATGTGTATATCCTTTGTATGTACATAACTCTTCAAAGATATGGTTTTCAAACTCTCCCACATGATCACTCCTAATGGTACATATTTTTCTTTGAAGTTGATTTTCAATCTTAGAGCAAAATTAAATGGATATTCTAATAGTATCATCTTTTGTTGAAAGAAAATGTACCCAAGTATATCTACTATAATCATCAACAATGACAAAACAATACTTTCTACCACCAATAGAATGAGTCCTCATTGGACAAAATAAATCCATGTGAATAAGTTATAGGATCTAGTAGTACTAAGCAATGCTTTAGATTTGAAAGAAGTTTTAGTTTGCTTGCCTAGGGTACACGATTCATAATTTTTAGGTTTATCAAAAGAAAGTCTGGGTAAACCACGAACAAGATCATATTTAAGAAACTTTTTAGTAACAAGTGAGTTTGCATGACCTAGCTTTTTATGCCATAACTATAAAGATTCATCATTAGCAAGAAGACAATTTCCAATAATAGCTTGTACATAATTAGGTCTAAGTATGTAAAGATTTCCTATTCTTTTTCCTTCATAGACAACATCATTAGTATTTTCTATGAGAAATTTGTAGCAAGATCTGTTAAAAAGAACATCATAGCTACTATCACACAATTTACTAACACTAATCAACTGTGATGCAATCCATCTACAAGTAACACATTCTTTATTTGAAGGTTTGTACCAACATTACCTATCCCAACAATTTTACCTTTGGAATTATCTTCAAATGTGAATGTTCCACTCTTCTTTCTTTAAGTGTATGGAAAGCCTCCTTGTTTCCAGTCATATGTTTGGAACAGCCACTATCAACCACCCAATCCTACAAAATATGAAGATTTTGGTACCCATATGGTGGTCCTTTAAGTTAGGACTGTTTTTCATTTCAAGTATTTATAACAATTTAGTATGAAGAGCCCATTACAAATTTTAGTCACCAAAGTAAATTGCAAGCAAATGACTTTAATTTTCAACAAATTGATCTGACAAAACTACTTTTGGTCAAACTTTTCTTCGACTGGATGGCTGCTCGATCGAGCTCTTTATCGATCGAGATGGAGTTCTGTAGATTTTTCAGTGAATGCAACACTTTTAATGTAATCAAGTCATACTATTTTAAATTGTTTTACACATGTAAGCAATCCAAAATATATAAATATATACAAGTTAAATCTAAGCTTAGTTGAGATATGACATATATGTATTTCACAATATGTTTTGCTCAAATCTCAAAAAAGTGTCTTAAATTTTTAGTTTGGGGTCTTGGAACCCAAGTGACATCCTTCTTCTTATTGTATTCAGAAGAGAATGAATAATATCTAAGACGTTGGCAGTAGAAACAAGAAACAAAATTTATTTGGTTTCTTTTCTTAACATTTTGGGTATGTGGCATATTGTTTTTGGGTATATAGATAGTTTTGGTTCTATGGTTTTGTGTTTTTTCTAGATATAGCCTTTTGATAATGATTTTCTTTGGGTACATAGACTAGTCCTCTTGTACCAACTTGTCTAGAATAATTTTCCAAAAATTTATCAAGAATATCATTATTTTTCAAACTATCAACATGATTTTGTAATTTAACAATTTCAGCCATCTTCTTAGTAATATCAATTTTTACTTGATCTAAACTAGAAAGAAAGGTATCTCTTCCTCTAACAAGGATATCATAATTGAAATGAGAGCATGTAATAGGTTGAGTTTGATAATTATTTATCTTTGCAAGAAATTCAACCTTTTCTTGAGAAAGAAGATAATTATTATTTTCTAAGACAAGCAATTTAGCATTATAGTCATCAATAGAAGCTTTCAAAGTATTATTTTTAGAAATATGACTTTCATTTTCGGAAGTAATATTATCTAGTTTAGCATTCAATTCATCATTTATTTTGGAAAGAATTTTCAATTTTCTTTTGCAATCAACATATTTAGTATGAGTTTCTTCAAGAATATTAACTAAATCAATTTTGGATAATTCAAAAATGACTACCTTAATTTAGTATTCATTTTCATATTCCTTATCCATGAGACACTCCACTTCTTCTTCTCCACTTTCGTTATCATCGCTTGATTCATCCCAAGATGCTTTGTATGCTTTGTCTCCCTTATCTTTCTTCTAATCTAGAAGAGGGTTTCTTACCTTTCTTGATCTTGGGGCACTCATTCTTCAAATGCCCCTTCTTGCCACACTCAAAACACCTAAGGGAAATGGAGGAAGAAGTACTAGAATTTTTATTAGGTTTATTCCTTTTATATTTCTTACCATTTACAATGAGTGCATCTTCTTCATTGTCCTCTCCATTTATCTCATCACTTTCTTGAGTGATGACTTGTCTTTTGGTTGATGCTTGTGATGCTATGTCCTTCCTTCTTCCTTTTTGAGGTTCTAACTCCAATATTTCTTCTTCTTCAAGAGTAACTTTATGAGTCTCTAGATTCCTGATGAATGGCCCCATCTTCAATGGGGTAATGTCATTGGCTTCTTCAATGGTTGTCACCTTTGGCTTGTAATTTGGAGGCAAAGATCTAAGAATCTTGGACACTTGATGTTCCTATATACTTACCCAAGGCACTCAAGCTGTTAACAATAGGAGAAAACCTTGCATACATTTCACTAATAGATTCATTAGGTTGCATGCAAAATTGTTCAAACTTTTGTCTAAGAATGTTAATCTTGGTATTGCTAACTTGAGTTGTACCTTCATGTTCAACTGAAAGTGTAACATACTGGATCTTGGACCCTACCCTAGAACTATGACCTTTTGAGTTTGATGAAATAAGGTTAAGGTTAGAGTGATCCTAATAATTTAATGTGTGAATAATGTAATATAATACGTCAAATAACTCGTTTGGTGATAATAAGATGATAAATAACTTAATAGGATGCATAATGCGGTTAATGGGCCTCTAATGGGCTAGATGATATAACCCATGTAAGAAAGCCTCAAATTAAATAATAAACTATAAATTCGTGATCTACACATCAAAATAAGCCTACATGTCAATTTTCATTTAATTTGGACCACCTTGAAATAATATGGTAAGTTAAGAGAGAAATTGCCAAAAAAGTGTAATTAATAAATAAATATAATAAATGACTCTAAAAGAGTAAAAAATCATATATTCGTAATTTACATAATAAATATAGCCTTTGGGTGAATTTTCATCCAATTTGGAGAAAGTTTTCTTAAAAGGTGAAATTAGGAGAGAGAAATTGTCTAAAATGAGTAATAAATAAATAAAGGTAATTCATGAAACCAAAAGTTGAAAATAAAGGAAAATTCATATTCAACACACATAAGTTAACTTGTGAATGAAGTTTCACTCAATTTGGTTAATCCATGAGTCATTAATGCATCTACAAAGAGAAATAAAGAATAAATTAAATAACATACCTAAAGTTGTCAAAAGTGAAATCTAATTGGATATTTGGAATCTATATGTTTAATTTAACTTATGAGAAAATTTTGGCTTAATTTGGGATTTGTTTGCACCCTCGTTTAAGGAGAGAGAAAAAGGAAAATAAATGTGTTTACACTTTAATCATATTGGTTTGGGATTTGATTTATGTGTCACGCTGCTTTCCTTTCATTTGCAATACTCAGATTTATTTTTCACCATCAGATCTTCATCAAGCGGCTGTTGTAACTCTTCCTTTCTCCGCATTCCTTCTTCTCGCGATTTGGTTTCCTAGAAGAACTTGTTCCTTTTTTCCCTCGATTCCTCTTCGCGATTCCCTCTCTTTCCTTTCCTTATTCTTCTCTAATTTCTTCACCTCTAAGTTCCCCTCACCTTTCCGCACCCAAAACCTATTTAAACCCTGAGGCTTTGGCTCTCCTTGACCCAAATGGAGCCTCCATCTCACCTGCTCTGTTCCTTCCCATGTTTCACCTTTCCTCGCTTCTCCTTGCTTCCGCGGACACTCGGGACACTGAATATCTCCCGCCACATCTTCGTGGTGTCCCCCTGCATCATCCTCTTGGGCTGATTTGAGCTCCTTTGGCTCCGAGCGCTTCTTCCTGTCTCACCCTGCGCGGCCGGCGGTCATGGTGGAGGCAACAGGTTGTTGTGGTTCCGTGGTGGTTGCAGGTCCGGTGAACCACCTCACATCCTCCCTCGAGGTCTCGAGTTGTGCCCGACATCGCCAATTCAGCCTTCACGGGTAGGAATCGTTTTCCCCCTTTTCTGGTTTGTTACTGCTTCTCAGCTCTTGGTCATGTCCGACGTGCGAGGGAGGGGATGACTCCTTTGCTCCTTCCCTCTTTACCCCTCTATCCACGTTCTTCGCTTCGTTTTTGGTTAGGGGTAAAAATGTCTTTGTGCAAACTATTCTTGGACTCTCTCTGCTTTGCGGTGCTTGCCTGGGTGGCTGTGGGGTCGGTTGAGTTGGCCACCTATGGTTGGGCCAACTCAGTGCGAGCACCCCTCTCCCTCTCTCTCGCTACTTCTTGCTTTATCGGATTTTATGATTGGTTGGATTTGGAAAATTAATAACTAAAAATCTACCGTTAAGGAAATTTCAAATAAATATTCGTTGGATTCAGAAAAATACAAGCTTAAATTGGTATTGGTTTTGTCACCTGAATCTAATGTTTTAAAGGGGTGATTTAATGGATCTAATTAAATAAGATAATAACTTGTATAATTCATAACTAATAATTTATAGGTCAAAAAAATATAATAAAATATGTTTTGAACCTAGGAAAATATAAACTAAAATATGGAATGGTTTTGATAACCTCAATTCACTCATAATAAAAAGGTGGTTTTAAAGGTTTTGAGTAATTAATGGAAACCTAACCCTAATTCCACATATATGCATAATAGGTTCTTTGGAAGCCTAGGCTTGGATCTAGTTGGACCTTGGGTCATTTGAATCTGATGTTGAGGTATGTTTCCATCCCTGATTATTCTTCTTGAGCAATTATCCTATTTTTGTCTTACTCTTGGTCCTATGGACATTAGCCTACACATTGTCTTGTTCTTTTGAAATCATGCTTCATGTGAAGTATCTTAATTGTTATTGATCTTGTGATCATATAATATCTTCTTGTCTTTCTTTTGGAATCTTTATTATGCCTTTTCATTGTGGAACTCAATTTGTTGTGATATGCCCACTATGATGTGGATGTTTATATGCTTGTGTTGACCATTGTGTGATGGCAACCTTGATAATTCTGACTATACTTTCTACTTGCCTCCATATTAAACATGCTATGTGATTCAGTAGCACTAGAGTAGTGTAAATTGCATTGGTTTTGTTTATAGCAGATGTGATATTTCCTACTCTTTTTGGGACGACAAGGAACCTCGTACCCAGGGCAAGATGTGTGTCTTGACCCATTTTATATATATTTGGGAGTTTGGCGGTGAGTCATTCTCTATCAGGTTTGCAATGATGTGAATCCTTGGTCGCCAATTGTATTTATATTGTTCTAGGGCTATGTTTATCTCACATGTATGCAGGATATTGATTGTGGGGTGTGTGCCCTACTTGTGCTTGTTTTCCACTATGTAGTGGAAGTATTTATGGAACAATCCTGTTTATGTTGTTTTATGGCAAGTATCCCTTTTTTTATGATTCCTTTCTCTTGATACCCATTTGGGTGGTACTTATCTCTTGCATGGGAAGCATTTTGTTATGATGTCCTTATTCTTTATAAATTGCTCAATTTTATTTTTAGTATGCACATACCAGCCTTTGCTGATGTCTACTGTTGTTTCTCTTTTGCTGGGGTATGGTTCCAACCCTAGGTGGCGGACATGGATGGCATGGCATGTTGACCTGGAATTAGTTTGTGATGATGAAGCTTGGAGACAATCTTGAGGTGGTTTAGATTTCCTCTACATGGATCCTTATGAAGTAAGTTTAAGATGTTTAAGATGTTCCCTTTGTTTTATAATTGAATATAGTCATGTTTTTATTATGCTGATATACTTTGGTCTTTTGTTACCATTATATAAAGATTTGAAAATTTTACACCCACTCCAACATACCTTCTGAGTGTGTTTGGACTGGAGGTTTTATTTGTCAAATTTTTAGTAGAGAAGTGGTTTTCACTTCTTTACATCATGGTATCAGAGCCCATGGTAGTCGGAATCTGACTATTTCAATTTTGTCTCCCTAGTTAAACCCTTGACTTAGATAGTTGCCTCTAGTTGATTTGTTCACCCTAGGTTGGAGCTATGATGATCTTTTATGCACTAA
The DNA here is from genome assembly GCA_963693085.1 of Alisma plantago-aquatica. Lineage (NCBI taxonomy): Eukaryota > Viridiplantae > Streptophyta > Magnoliopsida > Alismatales > Alismataceae > Alisma > Alisma plantago-aquatica. The sequence goes on along the minus strand of OY856414.1, from coordinate 893,454,170 downwards.
GGTTTGGTTTGAGGACAAGTTTAGGTTATGAGGAAATATTCATATGGAAATATTGTGACTTGGTTTCTGCAATTGATTTTGGATCCACTTTTTGTTTCATCTCAAAAAATTTCCATCGCCAAAAATTATTTCAATTATACTACTATATGTACAAAAGTTTTCTCTGATTTATCGATGTTTTCTTCAACTAAGTCACAATGAAGTGAAACTCTAGTTTGAGTAGAATCTAACCCTAGTTTGTGACTAGGATTGATATAATGGTGTAGTTGACCTACCCTATGACTTTTTGGTTGTTCATGTAGGGTTGTTAGGTTAGTGACACGAGGACCTATAACTCAACCCTAGATGGTGACTTGATAGTTGGATACATGAGAAACATAAATCTCTAAAAATTTCTCAACTAAGAGATGTGGGTAGATCTAAAAAGTTTATTAGTTTTACTTATTAGGTTGATCCTTTTTAAGGGGTGGAGAGTAGTTGTATGTTGATGTTTTAATCTATAGATTTCGAGGACAAAATCCTTTTGAAGGGTGGAGAGTATTTGGATGTTGATGTTTTGATCTATAGATTTCGAGGACGAAATCCTTTTTAAGGGGTGGAGTGTTGTAACTTACTGGATCTTGGATCCTACCCTATAACGGTGACCTTTTGGGTTTGACCAAACAAGGTTAAGGTTAGAGTGATCCTAATAATTTAATGCGTGAATAATGTAATATAATACGTCAAATAACTCATTTGTTGATAATAAGATGATAAATAACTTAATTGGATGCATAATGTGGTTAATGGGCCTCTAATGGGCTAGATGATATAACCCATGTAAGAAAGCCTCAAATTAAATATTAAACTTTAAATTCGTAATCGACACATCAAAATAAGCCTACATGTCAATTTTCATTTAATTCGGACCACCTTGAAATAATATGGTAAGTTAAGAGAGAGAAATTGCCTAAAAAGTGTAATTAATAAATAAATATAATAAATGACTCTAAAAGAGGAAAATAATCATATATTCGTAATTTACATAATAAATATAGCCTTTGGGTGAATTTTCATCCAATTTGGAGAAAGTTTGCTTAAAAGGTGAAATTAGGAGAGAGAAATTGTCTAAAATGAGTAATAAATAAATAAAGGTAATTTATGAAACCAAATGTTGAAAATAAAGGCAAATTCGTATTTAACACACTTAAGTTAACTTGTGAATGAAGTTTCACCTATTTTGGTTAATCCATGAGTCATTAATGCATCTAAAAGAGAAATAAAGAATAAATTAAATAACATACCTAAAGTTGCCAAAAGTGAAATCTAATTGGATATTCGGAATCTACATGTTTAATTTAACTTATGAGCAAAATTTGGCTTAATTTGGGATTTGTTTTCACCCTCGTTTAAGGAGAGAGAAAAAGGAAAATAAATGTGTTTACACTTTAATCATATTGGTTTGGGATTTGATTTATGTGTCACGCTGCTTTCCTTTCATTTGCAATACTCAGATTTATTTTTCACCGTCAGATCTTCATCGAGCGGCTGTTGTAACTCTTCCTTTCTCCGTTTTCCTTCTTCTCACGATTTGGTTTCCTGGAAGAACTTGTTCCTTTTTTCCCTCGATTCCTCTTCGTGATTCCCTCTCTTTCCTTTCCTTATTATTCTCTAATTTCTTCACCTCTAAGTTCCCCTAGCCTTTTCGCACCCAAAACCTATTTAAACCCTGAGGCTTTGGCTCTCCTCGACCCAAATGGAGCCACCATCTCACATGCTCTGTTCCTTCCCCTGTTTCACTTTTCCTCGCTTCTCCTTACTTCTGCAGACACTCGGGACACTGAATATCTCCCACCACACCTTCGTGGTGTCCCCCTGTATCATCCTCTTAGGTTGGTTTGAGCTCCTTTGGCCCCGAGCGCTTCTTCCTGTCTCACCCTGTGCGGTCGGCAGTCATGGTGGCGGAAACAAGTTGTTGTGGTTCTGTGGTGGTTGCAAGGCCGGTGAACCACCTCACATCCTCCCTCGAGGTCTCGAGTTGCGCCCGACATCGCCAATTCGGCCTTCACACGTAGGAATCATTTTCCCCCTTTTCTGGTTTGTTGCTGCTTCTCAGCTCCTGGTCATGTCCGACGCGTGATGGAGGGGATGACTCCTTTTCTCCTTCCCTCTTTACCCCTCTATCCATGTTCTTCGCTTCATTTTTTGGTTAGGGGTAAAAATGTCTTTCCGCAAACTATTCTTGGACTCTCTCTATTTTGTGGTGCTTGCCTGGGTGGCAGTGGGGTCCGCTGAGTTGGCCACCTGTGGTTGGGCCAACTCAGTGCGAGCTCCCCTCTCCCTCTCTCTCGCTACTTCTTGCTTTATCTGATTTTATGATTGGTTCGATTTGGAAAATTAATAACTAAAAATCTACCTGTTAGGAAATTTCAAATAAATATTCGTTGGATTCAGAAAAATGCAAGATTAAATTGGTATTGGTTTTGTCGCCTGAATCTAATGTTTTAAAGGGGTGATTTAATGGATCTAATTAAATAAGATAATAACTTGTATAATTCATAACTAATAATTTATAGGTCATAAAAATATAATAAAATATGTTTTGAACTCAAGAAAATATAAGCTAAAATATGGAATGGTTTTGATAACCTCAATTCACTCATAATAAAAAGGTGGTTTTAAAGGTTTTGAGTAATTAATGGAAACCTAACCCTAATTCCACATATATGCATAATAGGTTCTTTGGAAGCCTAGGCTTGGATCTAGTTGGACCTTGGGTCATTTGAATCTGATGTTGAGGTATGTTTCCATCCCTGATTATTCTTCTTGAGCAATTATCCTATTTTTGTCTTACTCTTGGTCCTATGGACATTAGCCTACACATTGTCTTGTTCTTTTGAAATCATGCTTCATGTGAAGTATCTTAATTGTTATTGATCTTGTGATCATATAATATCTTCTTGTCTTTCTTTTGGAATCTTTATTATGCCTTTTCATTGTGGAACTCAATTTGTTGTGATATGCCCACTATGATGTGGATGTTTATATGCTTGTGTTGACCATTGTGTGATGGCAACCTTGATAATTCTGACTATACTTTCTACTTGCCTCCATATTAAACATGCTATGTGATTCAGTAGCACTAGAGTAGTGTAAATTGCATTGGTTTTGTTTATAGCAGATGTGATATTTCCTACTCTTTTTGGGACGACAAGGAACCTCGTACCCAGGGCAAGATGTGTGTCTTGACCCGTTTTATATATATTTGGGAGTTTGGCGGTGAGTCATTCTCTATCAGGTTTGCAATGATGTGAATCCTTGGTCGCCAATTGTATTTATATTGTTCTAGGGCTATGTTTATCTCACATGTATGCAGGATATTGATTGTGGGGTGTGTGCCCTACTTGTGCTTGTTTTCCACTATGTAGTGGAAGTATTTATGGAACAATCATGTTAATGTTGTTTTATGGCAAGTATCCCTTTTTTTATGATTCCTTTCTCTTGATACCCATTTGGGTGGTACTTATCTCTTGCATGGGAAGCATTTTGTTATGATGTCCTTATTCTTTATAAATTGCTCAATTTTATTTTTAGTATGCACATACCAGCCTTTGTTGATGTCTACTGTTGTTTCTCTTTTGCTGGGGTATGGTTCCAACCCTAGGTGGCGGACATGGATGGCATGGCATGTTGACCTGGAATTAGTTTGTGATGATGAAGCTTGGAGACAATCTTGAGGTGGTTTAGATTTCCTCTACATGGATCCTTATGAAGTAAGTTTAAGATGTTTAAGATGTTCCCTTTGTTTTATAATTGAATATAGTCATGTTTTTATTATGCTGATATACTTTGGTCTTTTGTTACCATTATATAAAGATTTGAAAATTTTACACCCACTCCAACATACCTTCTGAGTGTGTTTGGACTGGAGGTTTTATTTGTCAAATTTTTAGTAGAGAAGTGGTTTTCACTTCTTTACATCATGGTATCAGAGCCCATGGTAGTCGGAATCTGACTATTTCAATTTTGTCTCCCTAGTTAAACCCTTGACTTAGATAGTTGCCTCTAGTTGATTTGTTCACCCTAGGTTGGAGCTATGATGATCTTTTATGCACTAAGGTTTGGTTTGAGGACAAGTTTAGGTTATGAGGAAATATTCATATGGAAATATTGTGACTTGGTTTCTGCAATTGATTTTGGATCCACTTTTTGTTTCATCTCAAAAAATTTCCATCGCCAAAAATTATTTCAATTATACTACTATATGTACAAAAGTTTTCTCTGATTTATCGATGTTTTCTTCAACTAAGTCACAATGAAGTGAAACTCTAGTTTGAGTAGAATCTAACCCTAGTTTGTGACTAGGATTGATATAATGGTGTAGTTGACCTACCCTATGACTTTTTGGTTGTTCATGTAGGGTTGTTAGGTTAGTGACACGAGGACCTATAACTCAACCCTAGATGGTGACTTGATAGTTGGATACATGAGAAACATAAATCTCTAAAAATTTCTCAACTAAGAGATGTGGGTAGATCTAAAAAGTTTATTAGTTTTACTTATTAGGTTGATCCTTTTTAAGGGGTGGAGAGTAGTTGTATGTTGATGTTTTAATCTATAGATTTCGAGGACAAAATCCTTTTGAAGGGTGGAGAGTATTTGGATGTTGATGTTTTGATCTATAGATTTCGAGGACGAAATCCTTTTTAAGGGGTGGAGTGTTGTAACTTACTGGATCTTGGATCCTACCCTATAACGGTGACCTTTTGGGTTTGACCAAACAAGGTTAAGGTTAGAGTGATCCTAATAATTTAATGCGTGAATAATGTAATATAATACGTCAAATAACTCATTTGTTGATAATAAGATGATAAATAACTTAATTGGATGCATAATGTGGTTAATGGGCCTCTAATGGGCTAGATGATATAACCCATGTAAGAAAGCCTCAAATTAAATATTAAACTTTAAATTCGTAATCGACACATCAAAATAAGCCTACATGTCAATTTTCATTTAATTCGGACCACCTTGAAATAATATGGTAAGTTAAGAGAGAGAAATTGCCTAAAAAGTGTAATTAATAAATAAATATAATAAATGACTCTAAAAGAGGAAAATAATCATATATTCGTAATTTACATAATAAATATAGTCTTTGGGTGAATTTTCATCCAATTTGGAGAAAGTTTGCTTAAAAGGTGAAATTAGGAGAGAGAAATTGTCTAAAATGAGTAATAAATAAATAAAGGTAATTTATGAAACCAAATGTTGAAAATAAAGGCAAATTCGTATTTAACACACTTAAGTTAACTTGTGAATGAAGTTTCACCTATTTTGGTTAATCCATGAGTCATTAATGCATCTAAAAGAGAAATAAAGAATAAATTAAATAACATACCTAAAGTTGCCAAAAGTGAAATCTAATTGGATATTCGGAATCTACATGTTTAATTTAACTTATGAGCAAAATTTGGCTTAATTTGGGATTTGTTTTCACCCTCGTTTAAGGAGAGAGAAAAAGGAAAATAAATGTGTTTACACTTTAATCATATTGGTTTGGGATTTGATTTATGTGTCACGCTGCTTTCCTTTCATTTGCAATACTCAGATTTATTTTTCACCGTCAGATCTTCATCGAGCGGCTGTTGTAACTCTTCCTTTCTCCGTTTTCCTTCTTCTCGCGATTTGGTTTCCTGGAAGAACTTGTTCCTTTTTTCCCTCGATTCCTCTTCGTGATTCCCTCTCTTTCCTTTCCTTATTATTCTCTAATTTCTTCACCTCTAAGTTCCCCTAGCCTTTTCGCACCCAAAACCTATTTAAACCCTGAGGCTTTGGCTCTCCTCGACCCAAATGGAGCCACCATCTCACATGCTCTGTTCCTTCCCCTGTTTCACTTTTCCTCGCTTCTCCTTACTTCTGCAGACACTCGGGACACTGAATATCTCCCACCACACCTTCGTGGTGTCCCCCTGTATCATCCTCTTAGGTTGGTTTGAGCTCCTTTGGCCCCGAGCGCTTCTTCCTGTCTCACCCTGTGCGGTCGGCAGTCATGGTGGCGGCAACAAGTTGTTGTGGTTCTGTGGTGGTTGCAAGGCCGGTGAACCACCTCACATCCTCCCTCGAGGTCTCGAGTTGCGCCCGACATCGCCAATTCAGCCTTCACACGTAGGAATCATTTTCCCCCTTTTCTGGTTTGTTGCTGCTTCTCAGCTCCTGGTCATGTCCGACGCGTGATGGAGGGGATGACTCCTTTGCTCCTTCCCTCTTTACCCCTCTATCCATGTTCTTCGCTTCATTTTTTGGTTAGGGGTAAAAATGTCTTTCCGCAAACTATTCTTGGACTCTCTCTATTTTGCGGTGCTTGCCTGGGTGGCAGTGGGGTCCGCTGAGTTGGCCACCTGTGGTTGGGCCAACTCAGTGCGAGCTCCCCTCTCCCTCTCTCTCGCTACTTCTTGCTTTATCTGATTTTATGATTGGTTCGATTTGGAAAATTAATAACTAAAAATCTACCTGTTAGGAAATTTCAAATAAATATTCGTTGGATTCAGAAAAATGCAAGATTAAATTGGTATTGGTTTTGTCGCCTGAATCTAATGTTTTAAAGGGGTGATTTAATGGATCTAATTAAATAAGATAATAACTTGTATAATTCATAACTAATAATTTATAGGTCATAAAAATATAATAAAATATGTTTTGAACTCAAGAAAATATAAGCTAAAATATGGAATGGTTTTGATAACCTAATTCACTCATAATAACAAGGTGGTTTTTAGGGTTTTGAGTAATTAATGGAAACCTAACCCTAATTCCACATATATGCATAATAGGTTCTTTGGAAGCCTAGGCTTGGATCTAGTTGGACCTAGGATCATTTGAATCTGATGTTGAGGTATGTTTGCATCCCCGATTATTCTTCTTGAGCAATTATCCTAAGTTTGTCTTACTCTTGGTCCTATGGACATTAGCCTACACATTGTCTTATTCTTTTGAAATCATGCTTCATGTGAAGTATCTTAATTGTTATTGATCTTCTGATCATATAATATCTTCTTGACTTTCTTTTGGAATCTTTATTATGCCTTTTCATTGTGGAACTCAATATGTTGTTATATGCCCACTATGATGTGGATGTTTATATGTTTATGTTGTCCATTGTGTGATGGCAACCTTGATAATTCTGACTATACTTTCTACTTGCCTCCATATTAAATATGCTATGTGATTTAGTAGCACTAGAGTAGTGTAAATTGCATTGGTTTTATTTATAGCAGATGTGATATTTCCTGCTCTTTTTGGGACGGCAAGGAACCTCGTACCCAAGGCAAGATGTGTGTCTTGACCCGTTTTATATATATTTGGGAGTTTGGCGGTGAGTCATTCTCTATCAGGTTTGCAAGGATGTGAAGCCTTGGCCGCCAATTGTATTTATATTGTTCTAGGGCTATGTTTATCTCACATGCATGCAGGATATTGATTATGGGGCGTGTGCCCTACTTGTTCTTGTTTTCCACTATGTAGTGGAAGTACTTATGGCACAATCCTTTTTATGTTGTTTTATGGCAAGTATCCCATTTGTTATGATTCCTTTCTCTTGATACCCATTTGGGTGGTACTTATCTCTTGTATGGGAAGCCTTTTATTATGATGTCCCTTATTATTTATAAATTGCTCAATTTTCTTTTTAGTATGCACATACCAACATTTGTTGATGTCTCCTGTTGTTTCTCTTTTGCTGGGGTATGCTTTCAACCCTAGGTGGCAGACATGGATGGCATGACATTTTGACCTGGACTTAGTTTGTGATGATGAAGGTTGGAGACAATCTTGAGGTGGTTTATATTTCCTCTACATGTATCCTTATGAAGTAAATTTAAGATGTTTAAGATGTTCCCTTTGTTTTATAATTGAATTTAGTCATGTTTTTATTTTGTTGTTATACTTTGGTCTTTTGTTACCATTATATAAAGATTTGAAAATTTTACTCCCACTCCAACATACGTTCTGAGTGTGTTTGGACTGGAGGTTTTATTGTTCAAATTTTTAGTAGAGAAGTGGTTTTCACTTCTTTACAGAAAGTTTATGCAATATTTCATAAGCAGTTTCACATGAAGATATCCTATTAAACTCACTAATGAAAATGGAACAATATAAAATGCTTACTGCTTTTGCATTCAATTGAACTTACTTTACCATTTTGGGATTCCATGTTACATACTCCATATTAGGAAAAGCATAAGGCAAGGACACATTCTTCAAAGGTCCCGGATGATCCCTTAGAAGTAGAATTACATCCTTCTTTTCCAATAAGTGTAGTTACTTCCATCAAAGGGTGGTAGCCAATTCACATAAGTTCCTTCGAGGTTGAGGTTGTGTAGAACATCGTTCCCCATTCAAGACTGGTTAAGTCTCCTTCAATACCTGCTCTGATACCAATTGAAAGATCTAGAGTGGGGATGAAAATAGATTTTTGATATATTAAAGTTCAAATAAAACTTAAACCAAAGAAGGAGGAAACAAGGAAGAGACTTCGATTTAGAGTGGTTCCAACCTTTGAATCAAAGGTTGTCAGTCCACTACCCAATTATCTCTAATTTAGATTTTGAAAGTGATTTATTTGATTTACCTTGCAAGGATGTTACAACAAAATACAATCACCTTCCACATCCTTGAAGAAGCCTTCACCTTGAAGTAGCCTCAACCTCCTTTGAAGTAGCCTTCTTGAAGTAACTTCAATCCCTTGGAGAAACCTTCACCGCCTTAAAGTAGCTCCTCCACCTTGAGGTAGCTTTCACGTAGAAGTAGCTCCAACTTCCTTTGAAGCAGCCTTCTTGAAGTAACCTCAAGCTACCTTGGAGCATACTTCTTTTCCTTGAAGTAGCTCCAAGCAACTTTGAGAAACCTTCTCTTCTAAAAGTAGCTCCAAGCAAGATCCCTCAGGTAGCCTCCACCACTTGGAGTTGCCAAGGAGACAAATAGCATTCACCTTTGAATGGAGATTGGAAGAAGGAAAGTGCACCAATGAAGTATTGCACTTTGATCCTATATCAAGCGGTAGACCTCTCTAACCACTTATGATGGACGTTTCTTGGATGATGGCTAAGAAGCAATAGCTCTGGGACAAAACTTAAAGCTCAAGGAAGGAGATAGCAAGTGATTCTCAGCTTTGTTGCTCTCTAGAATGGATGTTCAAGTGTAGTTTGTGTGTATTGTGTGTCCTAAGGCATCTCCTATTTATATGAATGGTTTTCAAGTGTTTAGGGACATTATAGGAAGTCTGTAGAGTGTTCTTGGTGCTTAACTAACCATTAGGTAGAAAGTAGTTGGATTGCAATGGCTAAAATGTTCAAGTTTAGAAGAACAATCTAGAACCCAGTTTGGTTGACAAGTTTTTCGACCGACCATGTCTCGGTCAAGAATTTCTTTGACCGAGCCTGATTTGAATGCAAGTGTATTCAAACGGTTATCATCAATTCCCAACAACTCAATCTAACAGTCATATGATTTGGACCGAAGATGTATCAATTGACCATATTTTTGACCAAACAATGACCTAGAGCATAATATGTGTAAGTTTTCGACCGATGCTCTAAATTCTTGATTAAGGTGGTTCACGGTCAATAATAACTTTGACTGAGGGTGTCTCGGTCGACTAGTTTCTCGCCTGATAAAGTCATTGAGCAAGTTATTTAACCACCTATCAAATATTTGTTCTAATGAAGTATAATGATTCTAATCTCTAGGGTAAGAGTTATGAGTGGATAGAGAAGATCTAATGCTTGATTTACATGATATCTAAGTACTTCTACATTATATACTTGTACAAGGTTTTTACATAGAGTACAATCATGAAAAGATTAAGCATTTAAGCACATTGATCTTCAATTATTCACATGGTATGATCTCCTCATCTTCTTGAACCTTGAAATACTCAAGTAGCACATTAGATCCAAAAGAATGAAATGTTTGTCATCATCAAAATAAAAGGTATACTAATTTCCAATTTAGCCAACATCAAGATCATTTTCCTAGATACCAAAAGGAGACTAAGGCTATGAGAGAACACCAACCTACCGATCACAAGTCAAACAAAGAAACCAAGCTCAGGAAAAAACTTCAACTGAGAAACTTCCATATGTAAGACAAAAACTCAATAGAATAAAATTGAACTCACTTCAAGGCTAATCTTCATAATAATACATAACTATAAGAACAATGAAAATCCTCTTCTATCATTCATAAAAGTCCTTAGGACACAAAGTAACTAAGGTCATGTTTGGTTACGAGTAGGATGAGATCATTACTTTCAAACTCTAGGAATTAAGACCTGATTTTTGTTTGGTTAATATATAGGAAAATGAAAATGTTGGTTATCAACTCACAATATGGTTTGGTTTAGGCTTAATTCTCAGAGTTGGTACCCACCCGTCTCGGTCTTTGTTAGGTGCAATTTTACTGTAAAATCTATATTCTACCTTCTTAGGGGCAAAAGACTAGAAAAGTTGACATGTATTAAACAATTACAGAAGAAACCTTTCAATCCTACCATGTTATACCAAATGAATCCAATACACTGCAAAATACATGATTAGTCATAATGTGTTTTTGTATTCATCAAACTACATCCTAGAACATTGTAGCAAACAAGTCGTAAGGAACCCACGAGAAGATTTTCAAGGTAATACTTTTCCACTCTTCAAAAAGTAAACAAAAAGAAGTAAGAAATTAGAAGAATCTAGGTACAAGGGAATGGATAAAGAAGAATAACGAATACAACTAGGGAATTCCTAAGACAAACAAGAGTGAATCATTTGATTTTTTTTGGCACATACAAAGTTGAAGAAGAACGAGCAGCCACCAACACCGAGAAGAAAGAAATGAGAAGAAATCTAGGCATGAACCTTGATTAGGATTAGATTTCATCTTTTTTGTTGACCTTTTGACAAGGTAATTCACGTGGAGCCTTGGGACAATCACAAATATGGATGAAGCAAACTAAAAGTTGTTTGACAAGCATCTATGGAGGATGGGTCCATGGCAGAGGCGATGATGTCTAAGAACGAGAAATGTGGAGCGGAGGCGAGCAAGCCCAAGGGTGTCTGGCGTGTCCCATGCAGAGGCGTATCTCATGTGCCTTAGCAGAAAGGTGGATGAGTCAATAGGCAGAGAGAACAAAGTAGACAAATAGTTTAGTCTAAGTGGGTGTTTTTCTTTAGGGAGGCAAGGGAAAGTAGTAGCAAGATCCAAAGAGAGGGAGGGAAAATGTATGGTAAAATTTGGGGGGCGTGAATAAAATCAGTGTACATTCAATATTTTTGAAGGCTAAGTGGTCCTCCAACTTACCTATGAAGGATTGATTCCATAATAAAAAGTGGCAATAAATTCAACATTTCTGTTGAGGGATTAGTCACTATTAATGAAGGCACAACCTTCACTAGAAACTGAATATTTGTGATGGAATTGTAACCCATGTAATTTTTCAATAAAGTTCTTTTGATAGTATAAAACATAGATTGAAATAACTTATTCGATCATCTTGCATAAACTGTACTTTGATATCATTTGAAATAATTTGTTTGAATCTTCAAGTCTGAAAAAATTATTATATGAGATACAGTCCAAGCATACACAATAAAAGTAAAAATAACCCCCATAGACATAGCCAATAACTGCCAAGCAAAAAACAACGAGAGAACAATTTGGTAAAAAAAGCTGCAAATTCTTTAAGTAAATATTTCACAAAATTACAAGAATTTTCATTCTGACTCTCCCTTGCCTGCAATAAAATAATGTGATACACTCTCATTTGCTCCCATTTTTTACTATCTTTGTTGGCTTCTCCTGTTTGGTCCATAATTTTGGCACTCATTGGCATACAATATCGGCACATGTTGAGACACCATATCACACTACTCTATATCTTGTTTATAATACTTCTATATTGCTAGATAAAACTATCTCAAAAGAAACGCCAAACCATGGAAGGCAAGTGGACATAATAAGGTTAAGCTATTGAAGAAATAATGCCAAATTAAATAGACATGAGAAGAAGAGTACACTCAACATTGTCTTAGACTCCAAGTCCATTAATTCTCTAAATGTTTTCGATATTGCTAGATAATATTTAATATCTGAAAAAGTTCGGTACGTGACATTATCCTAGTACTACGACCCACTCGGAAGTAAGCTAAGTAGAAGATCGTAGCACTTTCCACTTTCCACTGTTCTTATACATTATGCGTTGCATATCGCAACAACCATTTGATTAGGGACAGACGTCAATTAGTAAGAGGAAGCATCCAATAAATTGTCTCTCTCCTAGATAATAAAAGTACAGGGGTGGAACCAAAAAACGTGAGTAGGGGGGGCTGAATTTGAAGGTCTAAGTATTAGCTATGGTAGGGGGGCTGAGTAAAATGAGTTGGACAAACATATACTATAGGTGAGATTGGAACCTAAATCAATCCTCTACAAACAACATCCTATAACCAACTCAATTACAAAGTTACTTGTGTTTATATTAGAAAATGTCCTATATATATAATATACTATTGATGTATAAAAACATACATACTGATTTAGTGAGGGTGGGCTTCAGCCCCGGTTGCCTCCTCTGAACACATGCAACTTTCATGCCTTACGACAAAACTTTTCTGGTCTCCGTTCCATCTCTCTGGCAAGGGGGGCATGCAACCCAGCCGAACCCATCATTGATAGAATTTCTACAATCATATTTGGAATTCGCTAATCCTGACGAGTTTAATAAATCATTCGTGCAAGCTGAGGGATCAGCCATCTAAAGTATTAGGACAGTTCAAATCACTAGTTTCTTTCCACCTAATGCTAAATCGGTGATCTATTAATGTAATTTATCAATCATGTTGCTATTTGGTTGCGCCATCTAATTCTTGGATGAAATGCATGAAATAAGTTAATAAGTAAATATATACAGCGGCGCATAGCTGTACTGGGAATCTCATTGTGCGTACCCGGCTTAGCAAGAGACCAAGGGCCCGTGAGCATGGGGTTTGGACAACTAGCACTACTACTTCAAATATAAGACTTTACACAATTATTCTCAAAACAGCGAGCGGCCGAGAATCTTAGCATGTGAGATCAAATAAACATATGTTGCGAAACGATAAACTACGGCAAGAAAACAAATATGCCGCAACTGAAAAGTCAAACACGTTTCTCATTTATTAATCTATTTTCTTAAACTTGTTGTCTCTTGTGAGTATGAAAAGCTGCGTTGGCTTTGACAAGTCACGGATATCCTTATACCGGAGGATGCATGGTTCTCTTTAAGCTAACAACCACGAATCGCACACATTGCACTGTCAACCTATAGTTTTGCCTGACCCCATCCTCCACGAATGGATAGACCATTGAACAGAAAATCCAAATCTCTCCTTTACTCATTCTTCGGTTCCCTGTTCAACAGAAACACTAACGTTAGACAACGACAAATCAGGCACAGGAGCTCTGTACTTCCCACATTCCCCACATGCTTACGGGGCCAGCAGCCAGCACGACGTGCCGACGTAGATGCACCATGTTGCGGCTAACCACACGCCTATATGGTGGCCACTTGATGGGCAGCAGCATTCTTCGTCGACGGGCGAGAGAGACGTTCGCTTGTATATACGTCTGAACTGTCAAGCATGGTAACATAGAAAAAAAAAAATGAAATACCAAGCATGGGCAGTCTATCACGTGCAATGCGTACGTCACCGATGAGATAAACACCGAACCTGATATATGGATTTTTCAAATGCATTTGTAGTCTACTATTTAGATAAAGAAGAACGAAACAACTGTCGTCTCTCTGTCCCCCTCTCTCTTTGATCGATTATAGTGACTGATGAGGTAGGCGCGACTAGCTAGCTCGGGTTATTTTAAAGCAACAATATAATTTTAGAACTCACTTATTTATTATCTAGAAAAAAAAAGAAAATCCAGGTATGCAGCAGGTGGGTACCACTAGGGCCATTGCAAACATTTTAGAGGCCACAGGACGAAGATAAAAAATGAGCCCTCTGTATATTCTTATTTAACAAATTTAAATAAACACAAGTTTAGTTATAATTGTCAAAACTGTCATATAAAAATCAGAACATGTTCTTACAAATCAAACTAAAAAGAACGTAAAAGTGAAATATAGATGTCTCTTTATCAAGCTTCACTCATCATATAAAATGACTTCTTCGAGCCTTTCTAGATGTAAGATCTTGAATAACAGTATCGACATTAATATTTCCCAACATATCATTCTCAATGCATAACATTGTCAAACCGTTCAATCTTTCTTGAGACATTGATGATCTAAGGTAGTTTTTCAGCAACTTTAACTTGGAAAAACTCCTTTCTACAGACGCTACTGTCACTGGCATTGTCAACAAAATACGATAAACAATTGAAATATGAGGAAAACAATCTGTATCTTTTACAAATTCAAGAACTTCAATAGCTGACTTTTGCTCTTTTGGCAAACTCACCTACAATACTTTCAACTCGAAAAAAAGTCATCCAAGTTTATGTCTGATGAACTTTCATGAGAAAAAGTAGCATGAAACTTAGTGCAACATGAATTTAGGGTAGCTTCATCCAATGATTTTAAAATCTCTGAGTTATATAGGAATCGAAAAGTGTCTTCAAATATATTCACTTGCTCAAACCTCTCCTTCAAAGAAGAGATTGCCATAACCACAACCACTAGAAAGTAATTCACTCAAAAAGACTTTTTCTCTGATTGAATAATATCATCATCATCATCATCATTCTCATCAAAATTTCTTTTCCTAACAATGCAACACTTAACTTGAAAAGTTGGCACAACATTCATCTCAGAGGCAATCTCAGTAGCAATAAAAATACTAGAAGTAAATCCTTCATCTCTGCATTTCTAAAAAAAGACACCATATCTTTCAATAACTTAACAGTAGCATCAATGCAAACATATTTGGATTGCAACTTCTTACTTACGGTATTAACAATATATAAAATATCATACCAAATAACAACACCCAAAAGAAACTCAAAATTCTCGATCGAGTAAACCAGGTTATTTGCTTCACTTTGTGTCTTAACATCATCACGAGACTTGGATAATTCCAATAGAGCCAACCTGATTTGAGGAGTTTGAAATCTAATAGCTTTGACACTTTTAATATGACTCTCCCAACGAGTATTGGACAATAATTTAACAGTCAAACCTGAGACATTGTCAAGCAAACACTTCCACCTTTTCAGAAAATTTGTAAATAATGTATATATGTGTTGTATAATTCCAAAAAACAAAACAGTCAGAACACAAGAATGAGTCATATCACTAATAGTGAGATTAAGATTATGCACAAAGCATATATAACGCACTGAGATTTACCTCCAGTAACTTCTTTGGCACACCTTGGTGTTTTCCCTTCATATTAGAACCGTTGTCATAACCTTGACCTCTCATGTCCTCCACATTAAGATCAAGAGACTGAAGAGCATTTACAAGTTCATTAAAAAGCCCCAATCTTTTCGTATCATCAACTTTCAGAAACTCTAAAAAGAACTCCTCTATTTTTAT
Source organism: Alisma plantago-aquatica (assembly GCA_963693085.1). Lineage (NCBI taxonomy): Eukaryota > Viridiplantae > Streptophyta > Magnoliopsida > Alismatales > Alismataceae > Alisma > Alisma plantago-aquatica. The sequence goes on along the minus strand of OY856414.1, from coordinate 893,438,614 downwards.
TTTCTAACCCGACTTGTTCACACATTGTACAATGAGAGTCATTTGTTCTTGGTGGCTCACATCAAGAATACAATCAAGAATTATGGAGAAATATTTAGCCCCTCTAATGATGTTCAATATAGAACTCTTAATACTATGGGCTAAAAGAGATATCAACTCATTTTGAATTGAATGGCCAAGATAATGATGGTGAATCTCATGATCCTGAATGTGTCGAATATGATCTTGCACTACCAAATCCAATTTTGCAAGCATTTCAATTATCCCCAAAAAGTTTCCATTGCTATCTTAGAAAAGTTTGTCATTTGATCCTCAAAAATCGAAATTACACTTAGCAAGACATTTAATGATGGACACTATTCTTAATAAAACTTGTCTCCAACGCTCTTTCTCTTTTGAATTTTCTTTCTATAATTCTTTATCAACAGTTTGCTCATTACTAAATCTTGCTTTTATTTCATGCCAAGTGCTCATATTAGTGAGATGCTCGATGCTATTCTCATGTTCTTTGAGTATCTCACTAACATGTTTCCAGTCTTTGAACCCATTATGAGCTAGTGTACTTTTATTGTTCTCAGACTTGAACAACTTACAACAAAAATAATAAATTTTATCAACATATTTTGAGTAAACTAGTCACTTCGTGACATGAGTATCTCCATTGCTCAATTTTCGAGAATAATAAGCATATGAGAAGTGCCTCTTATTGTCATCTAAAGGAAACACAAGACTCGGTTCTCTTTTAGGGACTTTTTAAACTAAAATATCTCTAACTTTGTTATCAATATTATCCCAATTTAAGGGATCATAAATATCAAGAAGGAGAAGTTGTTCAACACCGTCTAAGTTTCCAACATTTAAATCAGTGACGTCAGTATCATCCTCAACCTCATCAACATTTTCATTCCCAATTATATTTTCAACTTCTATGTAACACGATCATCGTCATTCACTTTTTCATTAGATTTATCAGGATTATCAACATCTTTAGAAGTTTGTGGGATAATAGAAATAAATTTATCAAGCGCACCTTTCTGAGTAGCTAGAAATTACTCATCATCCTTCTCTCTTCTTTTCTCACTTCCAGATAGATATTTTTTCAGAGGCATGTTGAGTAAACCACACTGTCAAACATAGAAGACAACCAAACTAAAAGATTAGTCATGAGTTTATTGTGTCATTTAAAAATTCATGTAGTATCTTTGTAACATCATTGTTTAAAAACCAAATATGTGATAAGAATAGCAACTAAAATATATTTTTTTAGTTGGTTTGGACGTTTCCAAACACAAAATAGAAATACGTTGAAGTGAATATGGGAACAAAATCTTTGTTTTCTAACAGTAGCACGTTCTGATTAATTGATTTCAATACAAACGATAGCAAGAGATGAACTAGTAGAATGTGATATTTAAAACCAAATCACAACCTAGTGACCGAGTACATTGTAATCATTAATCAATAATTTTGTATATTTTAGCTCCTATTGGTTTGTTGTAACTAGAGTTTTTAAGGAAGTTATTTTTCTGAAACTGAAGTCCAGTTCTTAGAAATCGAGTTCAAACGACCATTTTAATAATTGAGTTTTTAACAGAAGTTGCTCTATCTAGTTCAGTCTCTATGTTCTTGTTCCTTATATATATTTCTATCTTATTTTTTAGAAGAAACACATTCAATAGAACAAATGTAGAGTACTATTTTGCCTCTAGATTTGTACAGTCATGTACAAATAGATTGTTCAATATCAGTAGATGTGCGATAATAGTCATATTAATTTAATCCATCTAACAACTACTCCCTGTCACCTGGATGCATATGCGATAGATTTCAGAACTGTGAAGGAGTCTTTCTCAGTTATACATTCAAAAAAAGACTGGCAAAATAATTCGTATACAATGACAACAAGTTATGAAAGACAATAGCAATCTGCCACCGAGTAAGAACGCATGCGACTCGGCAACTAGGGTAAGAATGAGCGAAGAGATTTTCAGTCCACTTACCGTGAACTAATTGGGGCCTTAGCTAGCGAAGTCTGCAGTGCAAGATGCCAAGATCAAGCCAGAATTATATATAACACCTGAACCTCCACTGTCAATTCTGGATTGTCTGGTATGGATGGTCTTTCAGGAGAAAGAGAAGGGATCCTTATCGGTTCACGCCCCGCGCCTACAGTTGCCTGTAAAAAGTTTGGCGACGGTTGCACCAACACGACAACAAGAGGCGTCGTAGTCCTCATGGACATCTATAGAGCAGGAGCAGTGGAGTCTGCAGATAAGTTGAACTGGTGGCGCCGAACGTGCACGACGGCAAGCGACACCATGGACTTCTGCGGAGGAGCAGTGATGTCGCTGCAGCAGAGTCCGTTGAATGTGTACTAGCGAAACGAACGAGAGTGGGGAGTGTAACTTCCTAAGGGTTAGCGGACATTATAAATGGCACAAATTGGGATTTCGGAATAGTAAGAGATGTTTAGAAAAATAAAATTATGGGTCCTCCTCTATGTTAGGCCCCTGACCGTCGCCCAGGTCCCCCCCCAATGTGCCCACCCTGGGTACCTGTAACATCCATATTTTCATTGTGCATGAGCGGAAGCTGTATATATATTTTTTCTTTTCTGGGAGTATCACAAACATGATAACCATTGCAATAAAAGTAAATGAAATACTTTACAAAGCTATAAAATTGATTCATACATAGCTTTTTGTCAACATAAAACTACATCAATGCATAAGTTCATAATAATCAATACTCAGGATCATCTAGGTAGATGGCACCCCACTAGGCAAGCTTGAAAATCTCCTAGACCTTTACTTATTCCTTTAATCCTCAGTTGCTCCAAAACCTGCGGACATCACATCCCCAGCCATGCATTGGGAAAATAACCATCGTTAGAGTAAGTGGCATGAGTATTCTGAAATGTACATTGCTAAATAGCTGAAATTAGGTATTATAAACATGAACTAACATGAAACTGTGAGTAAACTGAAACATAAAATATCTTATTTCTCAATCTGAATATTTAGCTTTCTACTTTATCTTATTCTGGAGACATGTACCCTGGTACATGGATCTCAAAACCTACACCAAAGTGCTTTGGTCATACTTATCTTATCTGATTCCCTCTCATCATACTCATGGATGAGATTATGAGCATGCTCTAAACTAAGGTATCTTTTACTTACAATTTTTTTATCTAATTGTGGCCACTATTATACAATAAGTCCTCCTTTGTTGACACCGAAGTGTCCTCTATGGTGAAATGTACCCTCTATTGGCACTATGTGCCCTCTGTTAACACCGAAGTGTCATGTATGGTGCAACGCACCCTCTGTTGGCAAAAATGCCCTCTGTGACACCCGTAGTGTCTGGCACAGTGCGCCCTCTGAATCATCATGGGACTCTCTGGTGAGGACTTATTATATAATGTATTATGTGAAGGTTTTGAATTAATTATCTTAAGTCTATCTTTACTAAACTCTGAATCTGAACTTATCTGAAACTGAGTACTAAACATGTACTTAGTTTTGAATCTGAAATCTGAATCTGAATCTTTGCTCTTTCAAATCTGAACTGAATCCATTATAGAATTGGTTATGTATTTCACATTACAGCATAATTGAGATTGGGTTTATAACCCATATCATGTATCTTTATTCAAAATCTGGCTATTCACACAGTGAGTAGTCTAAGTATGATTCTAAATCTCTTATTTTTAAGTTCTAAACTGAATTCATTATTAGATTTGAGCATGTATCTCATTATTTGGGTAAACTTTATTCTAAAGCTCTTATTTGATAAGATTACTTCATTATACCAATTATATCATAAATGAGTCTAATGTCTTATGAGAAAGGATCTAACATGAATATAGAAATACTAAGTATACAAAGTATCTTAAGTCAAGCTTATGAAAGTATCATAAGTACAACATATCTAAAAATATCAATTCTGATAAGATGGTTCAATCCTTCTTATAAAATATGATGTTACCCTGAAACTTTGCATATGAACTTACATATTAAACTTTAAATATCCAAATAGAAATCTTATAAAATATTGTATTGCAACCTAATCATAACTTAATGTGTCATTATCCTATAATTCCATCATGAACTCATTTTTACAATACATTGTGGTCCCAAAAAAAATACCTTTATTTCTAAAAGTAGACCATGTCTTAACATTCTAAAATTCATATTCTTATATTGTAATTAAATTTTAGATATTATTCATTCTAAGGAATCTAGTTGTTATATCTATACATATGTATGAAATCTTAATGGCATGTTTCTACTTGAAATCGCAATACATAGTTATGCCTATAAATATGAGAAATCCTGACAACATATGTGTACTTAAATTCTCAATACAAAGCTATCCCAATCACCAACTAAGTACGACTACATTACTTGCATATCCTATCTTACAATCTTATTCATTAATTTTGAACATTCCTAAGAAATCTTGTAGGAACATGATTCTTTAACTTTCTCATAGACTTGGTCCATGGCTCACAACTATTTTGAGAAACATATCTCTATTTGAGATTTTGGATATCTGAACTTACATAATGATAGAGATATGAGAATATTTTTATTTGCATTAAAATCATAGAACATTGAACCATATAAATTATAAAAGTCTTCTTAAGAGACATATAAACATACTGAACTTAAAACATGAGTACTCATGGGCATGGACCACTTACCTCTTGTACATATGGTATCAGTAAAGAAGTCTCAATTCCAAGTTCCATAACTTTAATAACCTGGATATCATCATAGTTTTATCAGTCCAAGCCTGTGTTCCCACTTTCTATTTCTAAATCCCAAATCCCATTCCCTAACTATATATACCAACTTTGAGTTTTTAAGCATAACTTTAAACTATGATCACCATAAAATCTTAGCATTGAAATAAAATAAAACTCATACTATATAATTAGTATTATCTTTATACTCAAATAAGACATAAATCGTCTTATGCACTAATATGAACATATACTTCATATAATGAGAATAATCCTAAAAAATAGTCACATATTGTAAACTTACTGACTCAATCAGGTAATCAAAGTAGAATACCATCGCATTAGTAATATCAAGCCTAATTGGCCATACATATATCACTTATAGTGTCAGGATAATCATTTATTATTCTTTCATAATGGCTACTCATCTAAAACTAACAACTAATATAATATCACAAGAAACTTCATCAAATCACCATAAAAGTATTCATATAATGTTGGAATAATCATGTATTAAAATATCAGGTCATTTAAAAATCATATCATGGGTGAAATACCCAAAATACCCTTATTAGGGTTTATATCAAAAACCTCAATAAAACTTCATATAATAGAGACCAGGCTTTGAAATCATGTTAATAAGATCATAATACACATTTAGTAAAATGTACATAAATTTCTAAGTTTGTTTGCTATTTTTAATTGACAAAATATCAAAATCATATAGTTTTAGCTACCAAACACATAATAAATAATATACATCCAAATCACATTCTAGAGATATTTTTAGAATATAGTACATTCGAAGAGCTTTTCATGGATATCTTATTTGATAAAATCTGAGTTCCCAATCTCAAGATATGAATTTTAGAAGTTTACCTAAACTTGGTCGATCTCGGCCGTCAAGATATGATCTGGCGGTCATGGTCTCATGTGCATCTGGGGCCGGTTCATCCTCCCGTCTTCTTCTTCCTCGTGATCCCCTGTTCCTAGTTTAGGAACAGATCATGGTGGCGCCAGCCATGGGCGCCCTATCCAGACTACCACCGTGCCAGATCCAGTTGTCAACGACTCCGGATGACTCTCCCTAATCTCGGCGACACCATCCCTGCGTGCATGTTGGTGAAAGTTAAAGCTTCTTGGCTCCATGGAACTCACAGCCCCCCTCTAGCCTCCGCTTATACCTCTCCCTTGGTTCTCTCTTGTCTCTCTGTTTTGGGCCCGAACCCTAGAAATGATGGTGTGTCCTCCTGTTCTTCTCAAAACTAGGGTGTTTATAGCCCTTTTCCCTCAGGATCTTGGGTGAGACCCTCAGCTTCCAAAGACTCTGTTCGGGTCCTGAGATCAGAGGCGCCGGTTCTCTGGTCCGTGGTCTGGATTCGGGGTGCCCATTTTTTTTCTTCCTCTTTTTGATAAAAGTCCAAATATAAGAAATGTTTATACAACGCACTCTACAGCTCAGTTTGACTTCAGATTTTGGGATAAATACTATATTATCATCAACTTCACATGAGCAAGATTTTAAGTAAAAATTAGCTGTACAAATAGTCCAAACATGTCTTTTAAATAAAAAACATTATAATTACTAATTTAATTACCTAGACCACTATATACATCAAAACCATATGAAATTTCTCCCACCATATTATATTCTAATTATTATTCTACTAAAAATATTTTGAGCATTCATTATGACCACAAAATACTTAATTCTCAATTTGTACTCCAAGGACCTATTTGTAAAACTTAATTGGCCCAATAGGGCTGGAATTGGGCTCTAGGGCACATGGTCCATCCCTTAGTATTTCAAAGGCTCCATGAGCTTAATTGTATTCCAAATCATGAAAATATATCTTCAATCAATATAATTTATCAACTGAAGCTCATGTATGACATATGTGACCAATATTTCTTTAGTTACATAACATGAAGACCTAAGCTAGGTCTAAGGCTCAAGCCATGAACTGAGTCATCAAAATATATATTCGTCACATTATTGTACATAGGAATAATTCATTTATATTCATATACAACTGACTATAATCATACACATTTAAGTCGTTATGTGTGTATTGGTTGACCAGATGACTTGTATCACAAATTTTGTAAACTTAATGACATACCTAGCCATGTTAGGTTCATTAGGTCCCTTGGCATACACTTACTAGAAAACTCCACATTAAAGACTTACATTAGCTATGAAATTGAGGATGTTACTGTACCACTATATACAGTTGTCCTACTCCGTATGAGTACCATATATAGAAAAAGCAATAACGGAATCCACATAACATATATTCTACTACTGCGATGAGTAATCAAGACATCCAAATCATAGACACTAGTATTGACATGGTAAAGGTGAACCAGTAAGAGCAATTAACAGCCTTCAACAGCATATCATGCACCCATAAATTTCTTACAGTACGACCTCTATCAAGCTGTTAAAAGAGGATTTACATTTATGAATCCATAGATTGACGAACGACGACTCTCCCAGCTCTTATGGTAGATTTCTACAAGGTCATTGTTAATTAAAATTTGAAAAATAAAATAAAATCCTTGTAATCTGAAAATATAGTCTAGAGTGTGGTGAGTAGACAATATAGGCAACTTTTAGAAACTTTCAACAAACAAACATTTTGTAGCAATAATTTTATGACCAGAACAACTAAAATAAAAAAGGATGACGATGATGAATATGTTATTTAATGCAGTTCAAGAAAATGTTTACTACTCTGCGTCACTTTTGGATTTTCAACCTCAAAATTTGGACAAACAATCTTTGTCGAAATAGATGAGAGGGATACAATTTACGATCATATTGTAACAACTAATTAAAGATCAAGCCGTTTCTCCTCTAGATCATGGCCGCAGGAGAACACCAGTGTTTCCTTATAGAGTATCAGCTACACCAGCTTTCACACTCCAGCCTCGAACCATGTCAGAAGCAGCCACCACGGATGTGTTATTTATTTTTTGCGTATTACCGATGCTCTATTCGTACAGTGCTAGTTTTGAATTAGAACAGTGCTAGAAGTCTAATAGACAACCACTATAAAAATCAACCCACTCCCACTATCTTCCTCTTTTTATCGTGACCCTCTCTAGCCACAACCTTGATCAAGTCTGGCCTGCTGTCTGTTGCGTGTGCAACGATAACCAAGAGGCCGTCGGTCCCCATTCGCTGCCGTGTCTAGGCAAAAGCCACGCCAACATGTCACCTTGCTCAGGTTGGTTTCATCCATCGTCGCATCCAGGATGAAGCTGCACTCATGCCCAAGCTGCTCTGCGTCCTCCGTAGCGCCTAGGCTGAAGATGCACCTTACCAGCCGCGTCGCCATGCCAGTCGTCATGCATAGGAAAAATCCACACTCAGTCGTCCCACATTGTCGAGCCTATGCAGCCGAGCTCACGAAGCCTATGGCTCTGTTGTTCTTATATTCTTCCTGCCTCTGTACCGTCGCACGTGCGCACACACCGCCACCCTACACATGCTGACAGTCAACGCACCCGCTCACACTCCGTCGTTGCACCAGTGTCCATGTTGCTGGAACACCTTCACAGTGAGGAGGAAGATCAGAGCCAAGGGGATTGATTCCTCGGTGCTATTTTTTTCATTTTAGTTGTTGGTCCTAAGTTTGGTATTGTAATTTACACAAATTAGATTTTTATAGAAGAAATTATGGCACTATGACATTTATAATGGAGTTTCATTTTGTTCCAAATGAAAAATGTGTTATTTATGCGTCATATGCAATAACACAGAGTTATGCATATAAAATATAAAAAATTAAAAATAATTATAAATGGTTGTTTTGATTTGTATTATATTTTTCTAATCACAAAATATTCCTGATTGTAAGCATTGCACAAATTTATTTTTGGTCTTATTGAGAACATTTTTGGTAGTGCAATGACGATCAATCAATACTGAATTATATTTACTGTAAAATGTGACAATATTGCATAGAAGTGGAGGGAAAATAAAAATAAAATTTGAATTTACATGCAAGTGGAGGGAAAACATTTTTTAAAAATTATAAGTAGAAAGAGGATAATTTTAAGTGGTTGGATGGTGGGTGGGTTGAATGATATTATTGTCTTTGTTGCAGAGTTGAATGCATGCAACCATGCAACATGTAACCATGCAACCACATTAATAGATTTTTCACCTTGACGACTGTGCCGCATTGGTGTATATATTTTTTAGTATATTGTCATTGTATACTTAGTACTGTAACGGGTACATTTAAGTATTAGTTTTTGACTTAGCAAAAAAACATATAGAAACATAATTCTGGTCAAGTCAGACATTATGTGCAGTCCCAAAGTAGAATAAAAATATTTTTATACTTGTATTATATTTTCCTGATCTCCAAAATTTTCTTGATCGTAAGCACTACTCTAATTTATTTGAGTTATTGTTTAAAATATTTTATGGTAGTACAATGATGATTAATTGGTACTTTATTCTATTTGCAGTAAAATGTGACAATATCACATAGAAAGTTGAGGGAAAATTAATAGAAATTAAATTGTATGTGACAAAGGGATAAATGCAAGTAGTTGGGTGGTGGGTGGTTGAACGATATTATTGGCTTTGTTACAATAGTCACATGCATACAACCATACAGTCGCATTAGCATATTTTTTATGTTGATGACTATGCCACACTGTAATATACATTTTTTAGTATATTGACGATACATTTTTAGAATTGTAATGAGTACATTTAAGTACTAGTTTTTAAGTTCGTAGAAAAATGTATAGAAAATCTTAGTCGAGTCAGACATCATGTGCAATCTCACAGTGGAATACATGTTTTTTTATACCTTTTTAAAATGAGACACAATGTGATAGTTTATACCTCATACATTTGTTGTGATTTTAGATATTGCACTGAATATATTCAAGTATTACATCTGGACTTATCCGTGAAATGAGTGTAAACTTACACATAGTCGGATCAGTCCTTATATTGCTAACAAGTGGATAGAATTAAAAAAATTATTTTAAATTTTCAAATCCATTCTTTTGTTTCCAAGATGAGTAATTATTGCACGTTGTTGGGTTGGAGTTACTTTATTGCAGCGGCTGCTTTATTGCAGTGGTTGCATGCATACAAAAGAGATTTGCAATAATGTTGCATGTGTTGTTTTGTTTCCAAGATGAGTAATTATTGCATGTAGTTGGCTTGGGGTTGCTTTGTTACAGCAGTTGCTTTATTAAAATGGTTGCATACATGCAAAATATATTTGAATAATATTACATGAGCAACATGTGCATTATCAATTTCACATTCTCGGCGCATGTGTCGCATAGTGCGAATAGTTGCTACGTGCACATTCTCGATGTGGGGGTGTGGATTTTGGTGGAAGGAGTGTGCTATAAATAATTTTCCTTCCTTATAGGGCCTCCTAGAAACCACCACATCGCCTTCTTTTCTCGTGGCAGAATGAAGGCCACTACTTCATGTCTACTTTTTCAAGTCGAAGGGACCATAGAAACATCCACTTCATTCACCTTGAAGCATCTATATAAGACTTCATCACATCTCAAAGACATTAGAAGAAGGAATTATAATGCAAGCACAATAAGATTTTTTACGAGCTTCATAAAGACACTAGTACATAACCGACCTTTAGTGTCAGTTATTTAAGTCTTTAGTGTCAGTTTCTAAGTGACACCTATGTGGGCGACACTAAAAGCCCAACCATTACGCGTCGGTTCCAAAACCGACGCCAAAACCCTTCGCGCGCCACCAAAAACGCGCCATCAGGGGACTATAGGCATCGGTTATTAGATAAGAAACCGACGCCATATACCTTCGCGCCACAGAAAGGGCGCCATCTTGGGCACTATCAGCGTCAGTTATTAGATAAGAAATTGACATCATATCACTCCCAGCACGGCCAGCTGCCACATCCGTGCTGGTCAGCACGGTCGTGGTGTTAAGGAAATAGATGACGGTTAAGAGTAGGGAAACCGACACTGTAACTACATGTTGTCTAGTCAGGTGCCACAGCCGTGCTGGCTAGCACGGCCGTAGTGTTAAGGAAATAGACGTCGGTTACGAGTAGGTAAACCGACACTGTAACTATGTGTGTCGGTTTTATACAAATAACCGACACCTATTGTTTTTTTTTCTGTCAGTCTGCAGACCTACTGTGGTTGGTTGCAGGATGAGAAAACTACAGGTTTTACGACATCCATTGATATCAGCCAACAACAGGCCACAAACCTGCAAAATTAACAACAAAAATATTCACACATTTAGCAATGCAACCTATAGTTCCATTTGATTTTCACACATTTAGAAACATTCATGTAGCTAGCAATCTGTAGTTCCATTCATTTTCACATTCACACATGTAGAAACATTCATATAGAAACCAATAGTTTCATTCATTTTCACTCAGACACATGTATAAACATCCAGACATGTAGAAGCATTCACACATATATTATACACTACTACAGAAACAACATTCAGTGTCGCTTTTCTGGGCGTCGGTTATTTACATACACCGACGCCTATAGCATTCCACGTCGGCTATTTAGTAAGTCCGACGTCTATATTCAAAGACCAGCCAGACACGGGTACCACTTTCTATTCAGCGTCGGCTAGGTAAAACACACTGACGCCTAAAATCACCCGCAAAATCCAATTTTCGAGCGAAAAGAAAAAGTGTCAGATACAGCGTCAGTTATTTAGATAGAAACCGACGCCTATGTATGATGAGAATTTGCGCAAAAAGTGTCACATTCAGTGTCAGTTATCCGTCGATAACCGACGCTGATAGTGGTTCCCGCCAAATAATTTTGGGCACATATTGTCCAATTGGACGTCGGTTTTTACGATCCAGTCCAATTGGACGTCGGTTTTTACGATCCACCGACGCTGAAGATGTTTAGGTGTCGGTTTTGTAAACAACCGACGCCGTTTATGAACTTAATGTCCCACGATCACCCGACCCTTCCCCTTTCTTCTATTTCATTGTGAGAATCTCCCCCACTGCTGCTACCGCCCGACCCTTCACTGCTGTTGCTTGTGCTTGTGCGCCGCCCTCCGCTGCTGCTGCTTGTGTGCCGCCGCCGCTTCCTACTCCTTCTGCGCCGCCGCCGCTCCCTGCTCGCCGGTGTCGCCGTCGCCTGCCTGCCTTGCGGCTACCTGCCTGCCTTGCACCGGTGGTCTTGGAGCTTGCCGGTGTCGCCGCCGCCCACCTGCTCGACCTGCTCGACCTCACCTCGCCTCGATCTCGCCCTGTTCGCTTGCCCAGGTAACTGCCGACCTACCCAGGCGGCACCCAGGCACGCCTAGGTGGCCAGGCATTCGCCTAGGGTCCCAAACCCAGGCGCCCAGCCTAGTTAGGCCTCTGGGATGCCTGGGCGATGCCTGTACTGATTTGTATTGCATACCTTCTACAATTATTGAGTCCAATCATTCTAATGGCCAGCTATTTTCAGCTTCTAATCAAATTAATTAGTTTAGATTCATTCAAACATCTTTATATGGTAATTGCATATGTGATTAAACAATAGAGAAATCAACAGACCTTGCTACAGCCAACGAAAATCATTTTACAATTTTTCCTTTGACTCTGTTCCATTTAATTGAGCTAAATAAACTTAGTCTTATTGTTTTTTCTTAATTAGATGTCTAGTCACAGAGTCACAAATTGATATAACAGTCATAATTTTAGTCTTTTCTTATATATACCAACCTTGGATATGTCCCTGCACACATAGATGGATAGTAATGGAATTTTAACATCTAAGGAATTGATTACCTATAACTATTACTAGTAGCTTTATTAATTTACTAGTAGCTAGAAATTTTGAACACTTACTTTCAATTGTAAAAGAAGGAACTAGTTAGAGCCTTTGTTCATTAACCTTTTTTCTATAAAATTCTTTTATCAAATCAACATTGCTGGGTTTCTTGGGTTTTATCTTTAGGAGGATCTGTATAGATCAACATTGCAAATGTTAAACCGTATTGGATATCTATAGCAAATAATAACTTTATTTTGTTTTAAAGATGGTTAAAATTTAACTTATTTTGTTCGATGTCTGATATGATGGTATTGGATGCCTATATAGATGTGATTCAATCAGGATATCAATTTGTGTTTATTTATGTACTGATTTGTATTTATTTATGTATTGTTTCAGGAATTAATTGATCATCTACTGTTGCCCGCCATCTCCATGCCCATCGCCTGCTCACCTGCCTGCTTGCCTGCTTACTCGCCTACCCTCCGTCTTGCCCTCTCTCCCTACTGATGCCCGACTAGGCTCAAACAGAGGTAAACCCTATTTTATTACACTGCTTGATCTTTAATCACATAGACTTAATCAACATTGCTACTTGTACACTCTAGAATCAAGATCTAATACTCCTATGCTATTTTAACACCATGAGACATTTGTTGCTCATTCTAGTGGATTATTATGACCTATGATGACCTAATATGAAACCATGCTCTTAATGATATGATTTACATATCTATTATTGTGTTTGTTGGCCTAGAAACCCGTCTAAGATTTACTCATTAGGAGTAAATCTTGGATAGTCCCCGGTTTGGGACTGTTCTTGAACACCTAATCTCACTTAGGATGTAAGTGTATAATGTGTATTGGGTTTTCGATAAAATTTCGGCAGCATTTCCCCGTTTGTTCTCTAAGTACATATGTACTTAGAGAACGGCGGGGAAATGTTTCCGAAATTTTCTCGAAAACCCAATACACATTATACACTTACTAGTGAGATTAGGTGTTCAAGGATGGGATAGGTGGTACACATTTATTATATATAAGAATGACATCACATGTGTTTGTTGGCCTAGAAACCCATCCAAGATTTACTCATTAGGAGAAAATCTTGGATAGTCCCCGGTATGGGACTGTTCTTGAACACCTAATCTCACTAAATTATATACTGTTGTATGGAGTCCGGCTTCATTGTAGATAATAGGAGTAAATCTTGGATAGGATGTAAGTGTATACCCTAATCTTGTCCTAATATATACTTGTTTTCTCTTTGATCATAGAATGGATAGATCATGGGTGTCCGTTCACAATCGCTATACCCCAGAGTTTATATCTGGTCTTGATCAGTTTATTAGATTTGCTGAGGAACATAGGAAAAAACCTACAGATAGGTTCTACTGTCCATGTAGGCATTGCGGTAACAACTTGAAAGTCAGCACTGGTGAGGAAATCAAAAGTCATGTCATGTGCAACGGGATTGTACAAGGCTATACAGAATGGCACTGGCATGGAGAGATTTCTAACTCGAAACCAGTAGATGTCGATAGCAGTGCTTGGGTGGAAGAAGAAATTGCCTCCGATCACATATGTGAACGAACCAGTTCTAGTAGACATCATTGATGCGATGATGGATAGTTGTAGGGTAGATGTAACATACTGAATCTCAGGGTCTTCCCTGCAATTTACCCACTTTTGATCTTTTCTTGACCTTCGAGTCCATTTGGACCTTTTCCATAAATTTCCCATCCTTTATAATCATTTTTGGACTCCTTGTGCAATTTGAGCACAACTTGATGTTGAAATCACTATTTACCCTCATTGATGTAAATTGAGGGGTGTTTGCACAAATAACCCACATTAGGAGATAAGTTAGGGTTAATAATGTAATTTGGTCATTAATGAGATTATATAGTAGATTATATTTATTTGGAGCTTTTTGGATAAATATATTATTAATAATGTGTATTTGAGTTCATATATGTGTATATGAACCTTTATTGTTTCTCTCTCCTCGAAATATGATTTTAATTCATATTAATATGTTATTTTGTTGAGTAATGATTATTTGTACCCTAATGTGTTTTATATGTCGAATTTACTCACATGTTTCTCATTAATAGACTTTTTCATATAATTCCTTGATTATAATATATTATTATACTCTTTTATGAGCTATATATTTATTAAGGGCCTTATTATGCATTAAACGAGGTTCTAATTGCATAGCATTGTAATACTCATCATTATGAGCCTATGGTTAAATTTTGGTGGCTTTTGGAGTTGATTTGACCCTTCAAATCCTTTTTATTAGCTTTCAATATAGTATAACTATAGTGCATCAATAGATGTCATTTATTCGATCTGTAACGCTAAGGTTTGGGTTATTTTTCGCTGTCACGCGTTACTGGTTACTTGCGCAATACATGGACCGTTGATCTGTGATCAAACGATGGGGGAATCATCCCCTTCCTCCAGCCGTTTCGCGAGTCTGGGAGCAGACCCGACCGCCGGGCTCCCGATCTCGTTCTCTCTCTGTGGTTGAGCTTTTCGCACGATTCCTTATCCTTTGGCTTCGTCTTGACGAGCCGATTCCATCGAGCCATAGTTCGTTTACTACATCTACCTAAATGTGAAACGCCCAATTGGGCAATGAGGGCTTCTCTCCACCCTTGAGTTACAGCCGGCGCCTTGAGCTCCCTCTCACCTATATAAGGTCCCGCCTAGCACCCTCGGGCCTCCACTTTTCCTCCTCCTCACCCAATTTTATGGCAACCTACCCGATACTCCAGGTCCTACTCGTTCTACCTTCCCCGGCAATGGCGATCTGCTTCTTGCACCTCCAACCACCCCGGGTCAATTAGACGCTAGGTAACCATCCTCGGCACCCGCTCTTCCTTCTCGTACTCTCGGTTTATCTCGCGACGCCCCCAAACACCGGGTCCTATAGACCGCCGGTGAGCTCCGCCGCCGCCGACCGTTTTTGGCGTTTCCTTGCTCCTCCTACCTCGCTGCAACCTGCCTTGACCTCACCTTGGTTTCGCGAAGCTAACCCCGGTCTCCGTTTCTTTCTTGGTGCTTTTTCGTGGTGGTTTTTGCCTATCTCTATCTCCCCTGTTCCGGCCAAGTTGGGGCCTGCTTTCTCTGCTCTCGAGCACGCGCGACTTCGCGTGTTGCCTCCCTGAGATCGTGAGACTTCATGGAATAGTTTCCCGTTATCAGCTGGCATTCCTTCACCTTGGAGGCGATTTGGTCATCGCAGGCTAGAGCTCCTGTTAGCGAGCTCCATTGCCAGGACCGGGGTACCTTCCTGGTCAGGTAATGACCAGGGAGCCCCTGCACCTGTGATTAGCTAATTTAACGGCCATGGGCGTGATTGTAATTTCACTTGAGAATGGTTTCTCGCTAACGAAGATACAAAGATTCCAGATGACAGCATTGCCCTCATCGCTTCAACTGATTTGATTTAACAAGCAAGGGTATTTTGGTCCTTTACTTTGTTATTTACATCGAATCCTATTTTTAGTTAAATATATGTCACACTATGGTTTTACTAATTTCTGATTGGTCAAGTTTACTTAATTCATAGTAAATCGATCCTTTGTCAGAAAAATATGAATAAATAGTCGATGGAAAGGATTTTTAACGTAGAATTTGATTTTATGGTTTTTGAGACATGATTTGGATTCCTTTTCCAAAGTTTGCTTTGATTGGCATTTTTAGTATGTAAATGTTTTAAAATACATAATTAATTCATTTTAACTATGTTTTATATAATAAAATATGTTTTCTAAATCAGGAGATTATGAGTAATCGTTTGGACTTGGTTTTGAACCCTTAATCGTAGTTTTGTAAAATTAGGGTTTTTCTATGCTTTATGTGTTTATATATATTGATACGTGTGTTATGTTTATAACTAGGATATATGGATGGTTTTCTATCTGTTTGATGGATATGATGGTAATGTTTTTAATCTAAGGTATGTGAGCCCTATTTTGTATGTGATGCCTATTTTTGGGTATGTGGATCCAATTTTAATTGTGGAATTTAACTATGATGATAATGTGCAATACACCTACTCTCAGTTGGGCTTTTATCCAACCCACTCATTATTGTGCTAGCCTTGTAATCCTTCTAATTACATTTATTGGCTCTTTACTTAGTTTATGCCATTGTGGCTTAATCATTTGAATCATGTGAATCATGCCTCTACATATGATGCCTCCTTTAATTGGAAATGCTTTAATCTTGTTGTTGCCTATGATGGCCTGTTGATTAAGATTATTTATTTGGGTTTTATTCCCAATGCTATATTGCATCTTGTTTACTTTTCACTATGCTGCCAAGTGAATGATTACGCATGATATAGTTATTGGCCAATTGACAATGTAGTGTACATGAGTACAAACCACCCACAGGGCACTGGGGTTTTAGTCCCCCTGCCGGGCACTGGGGTTTTAGTCCCCCTGCCATTTTATATATTAGGCACTGGGGTTTTATTCCCCCTGCCACTTTTTGGGCACTGGGGTTTTAGTCCCCCTGCCATTGGTGAGGTCCGGTAGGTGCCTCACCCTACATTGAGAGGACGTTGAGTCATAATTTATATTCATGCAAATGTGATAATTGTTGATATTTAAATGTGGCAGTTTCTCTCTCTCATATTCATATATTGGCCTCATTTCTTTTGAAATCTCTTATCGTAGAGAATCTTTTATATTGCAAAGCTTTTTATTATTATTTGTCCTATTCCTTTTTATTAACACATACCTTGTTTTATCTCTCTCTTGCTGGATGACCCCAACCATCTAGGATAGGGATCAGAGTGCGCATGGAAGCTTGGTGAACCTAAGGCTAGGATAAGAAGAAAGGAATATATAGCTTGAGTGATCATGTTTGCTTTTATGTTATATAGTTGTTTGTTTGGAGACAATGTTGTATTAGTTAAGTCTTCCTCTACCTAGATCCTTGTGCTTGTATAAAGTTGTACTTCCTTTATGGAAATTTTATAATGTACTCTTTATACATTTTGAATAAAGTCAAGATTTAATTCTTCCGCTGCCACACCATTGGTGTTTTTGTTTATCATGTTTATAGTAGAGACTTGGTCTTTACAGCATGGTATCAGAGCATCAAGGTAGTCAGATTCTTGACTAGTTCAAAATTGTCTCCTAGTTAGAACCCTTATCTCATCTAGTTTCCCTTTAGCAAGTTTTTCACCTTAGAGTTAACCTATGAAGAATGTTTGATTTAGGATCATAATAATTTCATATTAGAAATAAAATTTGTCAACTTTTTGGTGAATTGTCTAATTGAGTAACTATTAGAGCAAGAAGTTGAAGTGATGGTGTCTAGAAAGGGTCAGAGCTTAGGGGCTGACAATATTTTCCTCCGCCCCACTAGCTTGGTAACGAGGACTCCTGAGCTCATATGACCTGGCCTGGCCTGATCTGAAACGGACAACTCGAAATAGTCTACCTTTATACATATTGCCTTATTGTTGAATAACCTTAGAATCCTTTGTATGATGATTTGATTTCTTTTCTCAAACAAAAATCATCTCGTAATCCCTAAGTATCTTATATGAGCCTTAGATTTCTATGTTTAGGGTTTTGTGTACCCTATGCCTTATTCTATACCTTGAGTTTGAAAGATAGAGTTTAGTAAGACTTTCATGTTGAATGTTATACCCTTAAAGTAGTTTGACTTAGTCAACCCTTTGAGTGGAAGGGTAGTGTTAGTACCTTGATAGGTTTTGGGGTTGTTGATTTCGAGGACGAAATCCTCTTTAAGGGGGTTGGAATCCCTCAATGCCTTGAAATCAAGTAACCATAACTCCTTAGACATGGGAATAGAGAGCTTATGTGTTTAGAGTTTAATAAACCTAATATATTTGTAATTCATCTTGTTTGTTTATAAAAAATGGATAAGTCATATAATTCTCATGCTTGAACCTTAACATACTCTTAATGCACATAATCATTAATTATTCATATGTGGATATACATAGTTTGGGTTAAGTCATCCTAATGGTAAAATGTGTATGGTAAAATGCACCCATAGGATGCCTTAATATGTAATGGTCATGTGGACCTAAACCTTAATATGTAATCATCTAGCCTTGACAACATATGTATATATACCCTTCATGCCTTTCTTGACACTTTAGTGACATTAGGTGTAATCACATGATATACCTTAATGCATGTAAATCACTTAATCATATTTGTGACCTAATTATCAACACATGTTAGGCATAGCACCTTGTTGACTAAAATACATCTCATTGATCATCTTATTGGTTTATGAATAAAATCAGTAATAAGATGATGAGTAATTAGATTCATATAATGTGAGGTTAATTCATAGTAATTAGTGTTGTGAGAGATAGTGATTAGTGATGACATGGATATGAGCATGTAAGGTAGCGTGACAATAGGTAGCTTGGAGATAAGCCATATACCCTTAGACCTGTTATTAGGGTAATAATTGGTTGGATGATATTATATGGCATAATCCCACATGATGTAGTTATTGGGTAATAATATTGAGTTATTTAGGTTTTGACCTAATACATTAATTGTTGTTGGGATTGGTTTAGTAAAAGTTGAAATGGCCTTGAAAACCCTAATTGTGCTTAAAACCCTTAATGAGGGAGATACCCATAATACACATATTCAGATGTTAAGAGGTAATAAAATGTGGCACAAGTGATAGTATAATAGATATGCTGCCTTTTCATGATAGAGTTTATGCAACAAGATGTTATGTTGGGTTTGATAAAAGGATATAGGTTTGGTGGAAACCTTAGTAATACCTGACTTATGTAGATTTGGTGTTGTACCCTAGATTAAGGGTTATAACCTAGTGTTTAAGGTTGGGATGTTACACACTCACCCTCTATTTCCTCTTGTTGTGATTTCGGGGACGAAATCCTCTTTAAGGGGTGATGTGCTGTAACATACTGAATCTCAGGGTCTTCCCTGCAATTTACCCACTTTTGATCTTTTCTTGACCTTCGAGTCCATTTGGACCTTTTCCATAAATTTCCCATCCTTTATAATCATTTTTGGACTCCTTGTGCAATTTGAGCACAACTTGATGTTGAAATCACTATTTACCCTCATTGATGTAAATTGAGGGGTGTTTGCACAAATAACCCACATTAGGAGATAAGTTAGGGTTAATAATGTAATTTGGTCATTAATGAGATTATATAGTAGATTATATTTATTTGGAGCTTTTTGGATAAATATATTATTAATAATGTGTATTTGAGTTCATATATGTGTATATGAACCTTTATTGTTTCTCTCTCCTCGAAATATGATTTTAATTCATATTAATATGTTATTTTGTTGAGTAATGATTATTTGTACCCTAATGTGTTTTATATGTCGAATTTACTCACATGTTTCTCATTAATAGACTTTTTCATATAATTCCTTGATTATAATATATTATTATACTCTTTTATGAGCTATATATTTATTAAGGGCCTTATTATGCATTAAACGAGATTCTAATTGCATAGCATTGTAATACTCGTCATTATGAGCCTATGGTTAAATTTTGGTGGCTTTTGGAGTTGATTTGACCCTTCAAATCCTTTTTATTAGCTTTCAATATAGTATAACTATAGTGCATCAATAGATGTCATTTATTCGATCTGTAACGCTAAGGTTTGGGTTATTTTTCACTGTCACGTGTTACTGGTTACTTGCGCAATACATGGACCGTTGATCTGTGATCAAACGGTGGGGGAATCATCCCCTTCCTCCAGCCGTTTCGCGAGTCTGGGAGCAGACCCGACCGCCGGGCTCCCGATCTCGTTCTCTCTCTGTGGTTGAGCTTTTCGCATGATTCCTTGTCCTTTGGCTTCGTCTTGACGAGCTGATTCCATCGAGCCATAGTTCATTTACTACATCTACCTAAATGTGAAATGCCCAATTTGGCAGTGAGGGCTTCTCTCCACCCTCGAGTTACAGCCGGCGCCTTGAGCTCCCTCTCACCTATATAAGGTCCCGCCTAGCACCCTCGGGCCTCCACTTTTCCTCCTCCTCACCCAATTTTATGGCAACCTACCTGATACTCCAGGTCCTACTCGTTCTACCTTCCCCGGTAACGGCGATCTTCTTCTTGCACCTCCGACCACCTCGGGTCAATTAGACGCTAGGTAACCATCCTCGGCACCCGCTCTTCCTTCTCCTACTCTCGATTTATCTCGCGACGCCCCCAAACACCGGGTCCTATAGACCGCCGGTGAGCTCCGCCGCCGCCGATCGTTTTTGGCGTTTCCTTGCTCCTCCGACCTCGCCGCAACCTTCCTTGACCTCACCTTGGTTTCGCGAAGCTAACCCCGGTCTCCGTTTCTTTCTTGGTGCTTTTTCGTGGTGGTTTTCGCCTATCTCTATCTCCCATGTTCCGGCCAAGTTGGGGCCTGCTTTCTCTACTCTCGAGCACGCGCGACTTCGCGTGTTGCCTCCCTGAGATTGTGAGACTTCAGGGAATAGTTTCCCATTATCAGCTGGCATTCCTTCGCCTTGGAGGCGATTTGGTCATCGCAGGCTAGAGCTCCTGTTAGCGAGCTCCATTGCCAGGACCGGGGTACCTTCCTGGTCAGGTAATGACCAGGGAGCCCCTGCACCTATGATTAGCTAATTTAATGACCATGGGCGTGGTTGTAATTTCACTTGAGAATGGTTTCTCGCTAACGAAGATACAAAGATTCCATGTGACAGCATTGCCCTCATCGCTTCAACTGATTTGATTTAACAAGCAAGAGTATTTTGGTCCTTTACTCTGTTATTTACATCGAATCCTATTTTTAGTTAAATATATGTCACACTATGGTTTTACTAATTTCTGATTGGTCAGGTTTACTTAATTCATAGTAAATCGATCCTTTGTCAGAAAAATATGAATAAATAGTCGATGGAAAGGATTTTTAATGTAGAATTTGATTTTATGGTTTTTGAGACATGATTTGGATTCCTTTTCCAAAGTATGCTTTGATTGGCATTTTTAGTATGTAAATGTTTTAAAATACATAATTAATTCATTTTAACTCTATTTTATATAATAAAATACGTTTTCTAAATCAGGAGATTATGAGTAATCGTTTGGACTTGGTTTTGAACCCTTAATCGTAGTTTTGTAAAATTAGGGTTTTTCTATGCTTTATGTGTTTATATATATTGATACGTGTGTTATGTTTATAACTAGGATATATGGATGGTTTGCTATCTGTTTGATGGATATGATGGTAATGTTTTTAATCTAAGGTATGTGAGCCCTATTTTGTATGTGATGCCTATTTTTGGGTATGTGGATCCAATTTTAATTGTGGAATTTAACTATGATGATAATGTGCAATACACCTACTCTCAGTTGGGCTTTTATCCAACCCCACTCATTATTGTGCTAGCCTTGTAATCCTTCTAATTACATTTATTGGCTCTTTACTTAGTTTATGCCATTGGGGCTTAATCATTTGAATCATGTGAATCATGCCTCTACATATGATGCCTCCTTTACTTGGAAATGCTTTAATCTTGTTGTTGCCTATGATGGCCTGTTGATTAAGATTATTTATTTGGGTTTTATTCCCAATGCTATATTGCATCTTGTTTACTTTTCACTATGCTGCCAAGTGAATGATTATGCATGATATAGTTATTGGCCAATTGACAATGTAGTGTACATGAGTACAAACCACCCACAGGGCACTGGGGTTTTAGTCCCCCTACCGGGCACTGGGGTTTTAGTCCCCCTGCCATTTTATATATTAGGCACTGGGGTTTTATTCCCCCTGCCACTTTTTGGGCATTGGGGTTTTAGTCCCCCTGCCATTGGTGAGGTCCGGTAGGTGCCTCACCCTACATTGAGAGGACGTTGAGTCATAATTTATATTCATGCAAATGTGATAATTGTTGATATTTAAATGTGGCAGTTTCTCTCTCTCATATTCATATATTGGCCTCATTTCTTTTGAAATCTCTTATCGTAGAGAATCTTTTATATTGCAAAGCTTTTTATTATTATTTGTCCTATTCCTTTTTATTAACACATACCTTGTTTTATCTCTCTCTTGCTGGATGACCCCAACCATCCAGGATAGGGATCAGAGTGGGCATGGAAGCTTGGTGAACCTAAGGCTAGGATAAGAAGAAAGGAATATATAGCTTGAGTGATCATGTTTGCTTTTATGTTATATAGTTGTTTGTTTGGAGACAATGTTGTATTAGTTAAGTCTCCCTCTACCTAGATCCTTGTGCTTGTATAAAGTTGTACTTCCTTTATGGAAATTTTATAATGTACTCTTTATACATTTTGAATAAAGTCAAGATTTAATTCTTCCGCTGCCACACCATTGGTGTTTTTGTTTATCATGTTTATAGTAGAGACTTGGTCTTTACAGTAGAGCACACCGATTCACCTCCTATCTTTAGAAACATTGTGCATGATGCTGAGATACCGTTATACACAGGTTGTGCTAAGTTTACGAAGCTTAGCGCTGTGTTGAGATTGTGTAAGTTGAAAGCTAACAATAGATGGAGCGATAAAAGCTTCACTTCATTGTTGACTTTGTTGAAAGAAATGCTTCCTGAAGGAAACAAGCTACCAATCTCAACATACCGGGTAAAGAAAATGTTGTGCCCAATGGGAACGGAGGCCAAGAAGATACACGCATGCCCAAATGATTGTGTATTATTTCAAAAGGAATATGTAGATTTGAAAGATTGTCCAAAATGTGGTGCGTCACGGTATAAATTGACGACTTCGGGGGAGTCCAAAATGGGTTCTCATGCCAAGGTGTTGTGGTATCTACCTATAATATCACGATTTCAACGCTTGCTTGCAAATCCAAAAGATGCGAAGAATTTGAGGTGGCATGCAGATGTTAAGAAAAATAATGATGGGATCCTATGACATGTGTTTGATTCCCCACAGTGGAAGAAGATTGATCTATTGTACCCCAAATTTGGTGAAGAAGATAGGAATCTAAGACTTGGGCTTTGTACATATGGGATGAATCCGTACGGGACATTGAGCAGCCAACATAGCACTTGGCCAGTCATACTTGTTATATACAATCTTCCTCCCCGGATGTGTATGAAAAATAAGTATGTTATGCTGTCGTTGTTGATATCGGGCCTTAAACAACCCGAAAATGATATCGATGTTTATCTTGAACCTCGGATTGATGACTTAAAGAAACTTTGGGCTGAAGGTGTGATGACCTATGATGCTTCAGGAAGAGAGACATTTCGTTTGCACGCTATGTTGTTTTGCACTATTAATGACTTTCCAGCATATGGGAATTTGTCTGGATATAGTGTCAAAGGAGCTAAAGTGTGTCCTATATGTGAAGAAAACACTGATTCAATAAGACTAAAACATGGCGGCAAGACTGTATATCTTGGTCATCGAAGGTTTCTTTCAAAATTCCATCCGTATCATAGGAAGCGCAAAGCATTCAATGGATGGAATGATGAACGGAGTGCACCTAAACCTATACCAGGGGATGTTGTTTATGAAAGAGTAAAAGACATTGTCAATGAATTTGGTAAGAAATCACAATGTAGTATGGCCACACGGAGTGACAATTCTTCATTCAAGAAGAAGTCAATATTTTGGGATCTTCCTTATTGGAGTTCTTTGACAGTCAGACATTGTATTGATGTAATGCACGTTGAGAAAAATGTATGTGATAGCATCATTGGTACTCTGTTAAATATACCAGGTAAGACTAAAGATGGGCTAAAATCCAGATTGGACCTACGTGAAATGGGAATAAGGTCAGAATTAACATAATTACATGAAATGGGTAATAAAAGAACATACTTACCTCCCGCTTGTTACACGTTGTCTAGAAAGGAGAAGAAAGCTTTTTGTGAATGCTTGGTAAATGTTAAGGTGCCACATGGTTACTCATCCAACATCCGTAGATTGGTATCAATGAAAGATCTGAAGTTGATAGGTCTTAAATCTCATGATTGTCACACTCTAATGCAACAAATATTGCCTGTAGCAATTCGATCTATATTGCCGAAGCATGTAAGGTTTGCAATCACCAGACTTTGTTTCTTTTTCAACAGTCTATGTAGCAAAGTTATTGACCCTGATACTCTCAATAATTTGCAAAGAGAAGTGGTTGTTACCCTATGTCATCTTGAGATGTATTTCCCTCATTCGTTCTTTGATATCATGGTACATCTTTTTGTCCACTTGACTAGGGAAGTGAAAATGTTGGGACCAATTTTCTTGCATTGGATGTATCCCTTTGAACAATACATGAGCATTTTTAAAGGTGATGTTCGAAACTGTTATCAGCCTGAAGGGAGTATTATTGAAGGTTATGTGGCGAGAGAGGTTATGGATTTTTGCAATGACTTTCTGAGTGGTAATAACACTCCTGTTAATGACAAGAATATTGAGGAGGGCAAAGGAATTTTGGGATCACGGGTGAAAGTAATCAGCCGTGAGCAGTTGGAACAAGCTCACTTGTATATTTTACACAACATGGACGAAGTGAGTGTTTATATCGAGGAACATACCAATTTCATCAAGAGACAACATCCTCGAGCAAGTTCAATGTAGCTTGCTAGAGAGAATAAAAAGACTTTTACTAAGTGGTTTGAAGATAAAGTCTTACATCAACTATCTCAAACACCAAATGATATTACAGAAACTATCAAATGCCTCGCCTTTAAACCAAAACTGAATGTTATGTCTTATGAAGGGTTTGACATTAATGGGTTCACATATTACACAAAGCGCCAAGATGATAAGAGTGTCGTCCAAAACAGTGGGGTCACTCTTCAAGCGTCGACTATGTATTTTGCAAGTGCAAAGGATAAGAGTCCACGTGAAGCTAAAAAGTCATATTACGGTGTCATTGAAGACATATGGGAGTTTGACTACATAGATTTCAGAATTTCACTCTTTAAATGTAATTGGGTTGATAACACCAAAGGAGTTATAGTGGATGAATTGGGTTTCACTTTGGTGAACTTTGAAAAGATTGGCGAGAAGGGTGAACCATTCATATTTGCATCACTGGAAAAACAAATATTCTATATCGATGATCCTGCAAATGATAAATGGTCGATTGTTCTTCATGGTAAAAGACAGTTCATTGAAGACCCTATAGATGAAGAAGAGTACTATGATAAGTATGATGACTCCAGTCCATTCTCTGTTGGGTTGCCAACTCCACAAAATATAGAAGCTAATGATGACTTATATGTGCGCGGAGATCACAATGAAGGATTGTTAATTGATAAAAGATCACAATTTTAGAGGCATGCATGTTTATATTTTTTTATTGAAGCTAAATGTTTGCTTTTTTAATATCAATATCATTTTCATATTTGATTTTTCATTATCTTCTAGTTAATACAAATGCTAAATGTTTGCCTTTTCTAGTTAATACAAATGCTAAATGTTTGCCTTTTTCTAGTTAATACAAATGCTAAATGTTTGCCTTTTTCTAGTTAATACAAATGCTAAATGTTTGCCTGTTACATGAAAAGGATCTAAAATCCAAAGCCCTAGAATGGGTCAAGTTCAAGTCAAAATGGCTACAAGTGTGCGTTTTGGGTTTTCTATGTAAACGACCTTAGAACATTTATGTAATCACTTGTAATGATGAATTGACTTGTAACTTAGAAGAGAAAAATGTTTGGGAAAAATTTCACCAAGTGCTAATCACTTTAAATGCAAATTAGAAAATGGATTACAGGCACTTGGTCGGTCAAGTTTTCCTGGATTGAAACTCGACCGATCATCCTTGGTCGATTTTCTGAAGATTGCATCGGTCGAGTTGTGCACTCACAGAACTCGACCGATGCAATCTTTAGAAAATTGACCAAGGACGATCGATCGAGTTTCAATCCAGGAAAACTCGACCGACCGAGTGCCTGTAATCCATTTTCTAATTTGCATTTAAAGTGATTAGCACTTGGTGAAATTTGTCCCAAATATTTTTCTCTTCTAAGTTACAAGTCAATTCATCATTACAAGTGATTACATAGATGTTCTAAGGTCGTTTACATAGAAAACCCAAAACACACACTTGTAGCCATTTTGACTTGAACTTGACCCATTCTAAGGCTTTGGATTTTAGATCATTTTCAGATTTGATGTTTCATTATCTTCTAGTTAATACAAATGCTAAATGTTTTCCTTTTTAATGACATTTTCAGATGGCTGACCATGATGAGCATGATGTCCATGATGAGCATGAAGTCCATGATGAGCATGTTGTCCATTACGAGCATGGCGAGGATACCAATGTAAGTTCTAAAAACATATCCTATATTTCTATAAAATTCATTATCTTCTAGTTATGTCATATATCCCATATTTCTATATTGTGCTAATTCAGTGTGTTTATTTTTGTCAAATTTTAGGTTGATGATGCACAGGTACCCACTGAAGCACTGGAGCAACTTGATGCGCATCACCAAACACTTAACAAGAGAAGGGGCATCACTCTGTTGAAGAAGTTAATAGCGCTAAGTGGCAGTGGATCCAAATTGGTTGTGGAGTTTGATAATGGAGGAAATGCAATTGGAGTGAACCGCAATAATTTTGTAAACTATCTTGGGTGTGTCACTCGAAGCCATTGTGGTGTTAAGTATGATATTTGGCATAAAGTTCCTCAGGGGAAGAAAGACTTGATATGGAAGGATTTATGTGTGAGTTATTATTATTTGTAATCCTATTTTGTAGATTACAAATTATATTATTTGCAATTCTATTTTTGGATACTAGTTAATAAGAATTCTATTTTACAGAATTTGTTTGCATTGGATGAGAAGATGCATCGTAAAAGCGTGATGCAACACACTGGAAAGATGCTTAGGAACTATAGGATAAATCTCAACAGAGAATACATAAAAGATGGTGATAAGAAGAAGAAGTCAGCCCTTGAACAGCGGAACTTCTTGGACAAAGAAGATTGGGACAATTTTGTTGCTTCAAGAAAATATGAAGAATTCAAGGTATTAGGCGTCACTCCCAATTTAATTAATATATGTTGTATTCACCTATTCAAGATTAACATTTAGTGCTACTAACCAAATCATTAATGTGCATACTAACTAGGCCCTCAGTGAGGCGCAAAAAGCAAGGCGTGCACTGAATGTGCATGACCACACTATGGGTCCAAAGGGCTATGCAAGCATTTGCCAAAGACTACAGGCAGAGTCTGTGGCTACTCAGGAGTCTACTGCTACTCAGGAGTCTTCCACACCCATGCCTCGCCATGATATCTGGATAGCTGGGAGGCAAAACAAGAAGGGTGAAATAAAGAAGCCTGTAACTGTTGAGGCAGCTGCGAAAATGGTAAAATACAACTCTTAGAACAATCGTTTGAATATTGATTATTGTGGTGTTAACTTACCAATTTCTGTTGATGGTGATTTGCGGGAGCTGCATGAGCAGAGGAAACAAGGAACGTTCATCCCTTAGGGAACAAGGGATGAATTGACAGTTACTTTGGGTAACCCAGAGCATCCTGGACGTGTAAGGGGTGCATGCGCTGGTGTGGGCATCAAAGCATTCTTTGGGCCATCCCAGCGCAAACCCAGAGCGGGACTTTCACAAGAAGAGGTAACCTATTCTTTTTTAAGAATGTTACTGCAAAAGGGAATTAAATAATAAGAAACTAATGCTTCTTTTATCCTTGTATAGGAGAATAATAGAGTCGAGGATATAGTTGCCAAGAAGGTCAATGATATAGTTGCTGAGAAGGTCAAGGAAGAATTGTTGCGGTGGTAGGCATCTCAGGCTTCCAATCAGCCTATGGCGACCCACTCTTGTCCTGATGTACAGACTACAAGTAATCCTGTAGACCCACCGCCTAACACGTCTGCTGTAAGTATTGTTTATGACATTGTAGCTAGTCTTTTCAAGATGATATGTATATATGTGTAATATTCTTTACATAAATTTGTAGCCATTGAAGCCATGCCGCTTAAGAATGTAAGACTATGTTGTTGCATAGGTGCAGGCTTACCCGTCCCTTACTGGGGCAATGTTTCACGGGACCCCAATGCCACAGGGCTACGTTCGTGTGAGCCCGATACGTGTGTTACCCAATTGGAGGGAAGCTACATTGCCATATCCCCACCAAGATATTGATACACTTGCTGAGGCAGAAGGCGGGGTGATACTGTGGCCCAAAGCAGATGTCGTCTACACTACTGAAATTGTAAGATAAATTTACGTTACTTTAGATCGTTAATGTGTATATAAGAGGTCAACTGATCTGAAATTATATATACAAGTTAAAAAGATGACATCCAGAGCACCTAGGCCTCCACCTCCACTTTCTGCATTACCAAGTTGGGTTCCAACTGACCTAAAATACCCTTTAGGTCCTTCTTGTAGGGGAATGGCATGTTGTCTACGGGCACATAATATACATTGCCCTATAATTGTTTCTTTAGAAGCAGATTGTGCTGGTCAATCATATGATAGCTCTTTATTTATACAAGATATTATTGAGATGTTTATGTATGATTGGCTGAATACATCAATGATAGAGACATGGATAAGGTGAGATCTTGTTTATACATCCATATACCTTGTGTAAGATCCGATGATCTGGTTTCTTATATATTAATGCATACGTAATACATGTTTTGCAGTTACTTAGTCGAAGATCAATGCAAACAATTTGCATTTGATCATGTGGGATTTTTTGATTCCATCATTGATTAGTATGGTAGCTAAAGACCCTAATAGTGTTCAACAATACTGTATAGATGCTTTTACAATTTTCGATCAGCAAAAGAAGATGATAATAATAGCTCCATTTAATGTCAAGTAAGTTTACTTTATTTATAATTTGGACTTAAGAAAATTCTATTTTTATTGTGCATTTTGAGTTATTAATTTTTAACTTTTTTACCTCTAGCAGTAGACATTGGGAGTTACTAGTTATTTTCCCCAGGACGTTGACTATTTATTATCTAGATCCTGCGGGAAGTACATTGAACACTAAAAGTGGACACGTAATGAGAATGCCATTATTCTGGTGAGAAATATTTCATTTTTATATCTGTTAACATCTGTTATTACATTACTATTTAATTACGTAATGTACTGTATTACATTAACATGTAGGAGTTTAGATGCATTCAAAAAGACTGGAGGAATGGTCCCAAGGAAAAAGAACCAGTCAATAAATTGGGAGAACGTAAAAGTAAGTTCCCGACTCCAATGCATATATTATTGATGTGAACTGTGCTTAGTTGTATTTTTTAATATTTTGTATGTTTCAATTTATAGTGCGCTACACAAGACAATGGTTGGGCATGCGCATACTATGTAATGCGATTTATGCAGATGATTATCCGACATACCGCATTGGATATTAATACCATACATGAAGTATTATATATAGTCTCATTAGTTACTATGAAATATATCAATCTTATTTTTATATTATTACTTATATATACATCATTCTCTGTGAAGGTGTTTAAAACTGACCACACTATAGGTAAATGCTTAAAAAATATACATGCTCCATATACGATGGAAGCATTAAATGAAGTAAGAGAAGAATGGGCAAAAGCCATACAAGCAGTGGCGATTGCAAGATATAATTGGGATGCTGATAGCGATGCTGAATGATATTTTGTAAATGAATATTTCTGAATGTTTCTACATGCATTTGAATATTTCTACATGTGTGAATGTGAGAATTGAATTGATGTCTGAATGTATCTACTTGTGTGAAAAAATATTTGTTGATTTTGCAGGTTTGTGGCCTGTTTGTAGGCTGATATCAATGGATGTCATAAACCTGCAGTTCAGAAAACTGAACTGCAGGTTCTCATCCTGCTGACCAGCCACAACATGCCTGCAAACTGATAAGAAAAAAAATATATAGGCGTCGGTTATTTATAGAACACCGTCATCAAAGGCCTACAACGTCGGTTATTGGATAAAAATCGACACCTAATATGACAAACAACCCGACAGCACGGCCGTGGTGGAAAAGGCATTGCTTATTCGTATAAAACCGACGCCTATAGACCATATAGGCATCGGTTGTTCAGTTGCTAACCGACGCAGAAAGTGTCCTAGGTGTTGCCCTTTTTTGTGGCGTGAACCCTATAGACGTCGGCCAAATATATATAACCGACGCCTATAGACCATATAGGCGTCGGTTGTTCAGTTGTTAACCGACACAGAAAGTGTCCTAGGTGTTGCCCTTTTTTGTGGCGCGAACCCTATAGACGTCGGCCAACTATATATAACTGACGCCTATAGATCATATAGGCATCGATTAGAAAATCGACGCCGAAGAGTTCGACCTTTAGCGGCACCCACATAGGCGTCGCTTGAAAATTGTCGCCAAAGGGGGTTAAACAACCGACGCCGAAGGCGTGTTCTGTAGTAGTGATAATTCAGAAATTCATTTACAAAATATCATTCTTTAGTCATTATTCACTATCAACATCCCAATTATATTTTAAAAACCCCACTATTTGTATGGTTGTTGCCCATTCTTCTCTTACTTCATTTAATTCTCCCGTCGTATAGGGAGCATGTACATCTAGTAAGGTCGTTCCTGTAGTGTGGTCAGTTTTAAACACCTATAAAGAGAATGATGTATATATATAATTAATGAGCTATAAATAAAATTGATATATTTCATATTATCTAATGAGACTATATAATACCTCAGTAATACAATCGATGTCCATTACGACATATTTGATAATCATGTGCATAAATCGCATCACATAGTATCCATATGCCCATCCGTTGTCTAGTGTAGCACACTATAAATTCAAATATACAAAATATTAAAAAATACAACTAATTAAGCATTGTTCACATAAATAATATATACATATATTGCAGTCAGGAACTTACTTTCACGTTTTTCCAAATTATTGGCTGGTTCTTTTTCATGGGGACCTTTCCTCTAGCCTTTTTGAACTCATCAAAACCCCTACATGTTAATGTAACACAGTACATTGCATAATTAAATAGTAATGTAATAACATACGTTAACGGATATGAAAATGAAATATTTCTCACGTGAATAATGTCATTTTCATTATGTGTCCATATTTTGTATTCAATTTACTCCCCTTAGGATCTAGATAATAGACAGTGAACGTCTCGGGGACAATAACTAGTAACTCCCAATGCATACCACTAGTGGTAAAAAAGTTAAAAATTAATAACTCAAAATCCACAATAAAAATGTAATTTTCTTAAGTCCAAATTATAATAAGCAAAGTAAACTTACTCTACATTGAATGGAGACATTATCACCGTCTTCTTATTTTGAGAAAAAATTGTAAAAGCCTCACAGCAGTATTGTTGAACTGACGGAGGGTCTTTAGATACTAGACTAATCAAAGATGGAATAAAAAATCCTACATGTTCGAATGCAAAATCTACACATATCTTGTCTAAGTAGCTGCAAAATATGTATTAATTATGCATGCATTAATAAATAAGAAACCAGATCACCAGATCCTACCCAAGGTATATGGATGTATAAAGAAGATCTCACCTTATCCATAGCTCTATCATAGATATATTTATCCAATCATATCGAAACAACTCCA
This sequence comes from Alisma plantago-aquatica, assembly GCA_963693085.1. Classification (NCBI taxonomy): domain Eukaryota; kingdom Viridiplantae; phylum Streptophyta; class Magnoliopsida; order Alismatales; family Alismataceae; genus Alisma; species Alisma plantago-aquatica. Next base: position 893,406,484 of record OY856414.1, on the reverse strand, counting down.
AAATATCTTGTATAAATAGTTTGCTTTCGTATGATTGACCTGCAGCATCTGAATCTATAGAAACAGTTATAGGGCAATTTATATCATGTTTGCCTAACCATATTGCCATACCCCTACAGTTAAGACCTAACGAGACAGGTAGGTCCTGTGGAACCCAACTGGGTAATGTAGGAGGTGGAAGTGGAGGCCTAGATGTTGTGGGTGTCTTCTTTTTAACCTGTATATATATATAATATTTTTAGATCAACTGACATCATATACACACACTATCAATTTAACGTAATGTAAATTTACCATAGAGTTTCATTAAAGAGGACATCCGCTTTTAGCCACAATATCACTCCGCCTTCTGCCTCACCAAGCGTTTCACAATCTGGGTGGGTATATGGCAATGGAAGATCCATCCACTTGGGGAATATATGTACCAGGCTCACACAAATCCAACCAGCTGGTAATGGAGACCCATAAAACATTTCCCCTGGTAGGGATGGGTAAGCCGACGCCTCTGCAACGACATATTCATTAACTTTTAGACGGCATGGCTTCAACCCCTACAAATTTTTGTGTAAATAATGTTATATACATATATACATATCATTTTTTTAAATGACTACAATTTCATATATACATATCATCTTGAAAACATATCATCTTGAATTAAAAAACTAGTTACTATGTCATAAAAATACTTACAGCGGATTTTCTAGGTGGTGGGTCTATAGGATTACTCCCAACCTCTGCAGTAGGAGTAGAGCCTATAGTAGGAGACACCATAGGTACTGTCTGGTAAGTGGCAGTCTGAGATGCCTGCCACTTTTTCATTGCTTCTTCGAGTTTCCTATCAAATAGCTTATCTACCTATACATGGATAAAAGAAACGTCAAATTCTAATTATTGAATTCTCTTTTACAGTAACATCTACAAGGAAAAAATATGTTACCTCTTATTGTGAAAGTCCCGCTTTTGGGACATGTTTGCGCTAGGATGGCCCAAAAAATGCCTGCAGCCCTAACACGTCCAGGATGCTCTGGGTTCCCCAGAGCAACTGTCAATTCATCCCTTGTGCCCTCAGGGATGAACTTGCCTTGTTTCCTCAGCTCGTGCAGCTCCCGCTAATCACCAAAACAAAAATTTGTAATTAAGTGAACACCACAAATAATCAATATTCGAACGATTGTTGTAAGAGTTGTATTTTACTATTTTTGCAGCCGCCTCAGCAGTTGTGGGCTTCATTATTTCTCCCTTCTTATTTTGCCTCCTAGCTATCCAGACATCATGGCGAGGCAGAGGTGTGCTACCTATAGTAGAGGACTCCTGAGTAGCAGCAGACTGAGCAGTAGCCTCAAACTATAGTCTTTGGCGAATGTCTGCATACCCCTTTGGACCCATTGTGTGGTCATGCACATTCAGTGCACGCCTTGATTTTTGTGCCTCACTTAGGGCCGAGTTAGTATGCACATTAATGATTTTGTTAGTAACACTAAATGTTAATCTTGAATAGGTGAATACAATATATATTAATGAGATTGGGACTGACGCCTAATACCTTGAATTCATCAGTTTGTCTTGAAGCAACAAATGTGTCCTATTCTTCTTTGTCCAGGAAGTTCCACTATTCAGTGGTTGTCTTCTTCCTCTTGTCACCTTCTTTTATGTATTCTTGGGTGAGATTGGTCCTATAGTTCCTTAGGACTCTCCCACAGCGTTGCATCACACATTTATGATGCAACTTTTCATCCAATTCAAATATACTCTGCAAAATAGAATTGCTATTAACTAGTATCCAAAAAATTAGTAATCTACAAAATAGAATTACAAATTAATAATAACTCACGGTCCAGTCTGAATTTTATCCCATCTTTAGTCTTACCTGGTATATTCAAAAAAGTACCAATGACAATATCACAAACATTTTTCTCAACATGCATGACATCGATACAATGCCTGACTGTCAAAGAACTCCAATAAGGAAGATCCCAAAATATTGACTTCTTCTTGAATAAAGATTTGTCACTCTGTGTGGCCATAGTACATTGTGATCTCTTACCAAATTCATTGACAATGTCTTTTACTCTTTCATAAACAACCTCCCCTAGTATAGGCTTAGGTGCACTCCGTTCCTCATTCAATCCATTGAATGCTTTGCGCTTCCTACGATACAGATGGAATTTTGTAAGAAACCTTCGATGATCGAGATATACAGTCTTACTGCCATGTTTTAGTCTTGTTGAATCAGTGTTCTCTTCACATATAGGACACACTTTAGCTCCTTTGACACTATATCCAGACAAATTCCCATATGCTGGAAAGTCATTAATAGTGCAAAACAACATAGCATGCAAACAAAATGTCTCTCTTCATGAAGCATCATAGGTCATCACACCTTCACCCCAGAGTTTCTTTAAGTCATCAATCAGAGGTTCAAGATAAACATCGATGTCATTTCCAGGTTGTTTAGGGCCCGATATCAACAACGACATCATTATGTACTTATTTTTCATACACAGCCAGGGAGGAAGATTGTATATAACAAGCATGACTGGCCAAGTGCTATGTTGGCTGCTCAATATCCCGTACGGATTCATCCCGTTTGTACAAAGCCCAAGTCTTAGATTCATGACTTCTTCACCAAATTCAGGGTACAATAGATCAATCTTCTTCCACTGTGGGGAATCAGACGCATGTCGTAGGATCCCATCATTATTTTTCTTAACATCTGCATGCCACCTCAAATTCTTCACATCTATCAGATTGGCAAACAAGCGTTGAAACCGTGATATTATAGGTAGATACCACATCAACTTGGCAGGAAAACCAGTTTTGGACTCCCCCGAAGTCGTCAATTTATACCGTGATGCACCACATTTTGGACAATCTTTCAAATCCACATAGTCCTTTTGAAATAATACACAATCATTCGGGCATGCGTGTATCTTCTTGGCATCCATTCCCATTGGGCACAACAATTTCTTTACCTGGTATGTTGAGATTGGTAGCTCGTTTCCTTCAGGAAGCATTTCTTTCAACAAAGACAACAATGACGTGAAGCTTTTGTCGCTCCATCTATTGTTAGCTTTCAGCTTATACAATCTCAACACAGTGCTAAGCTTCATAAACTTAATACAACCTGTGTATAATGATATCTCAACATCATGCACAATGTTTCTAAAAATGGGAGGTGGATCGATGTGCTCTACCGTACAACTATCCAGCATCACATCAACGATGTCTACTGGAACTGGTTCATTCACATCTACGTCATCGTAGGCAATTTCTTCTTCCACACAAGCACTGCTATCGAAATCCACTAGTTTTGGGTTTGAAATCTCTCCATGCCAGTGCCATTTTGTATATCCTTGTATAATCCCGTTGCACATGACATGACTTTTGATTTTGTCACCAGTGCTGACTTTCAAGTTGTTACCGTAATGCCTACATGGATAGTAGAACCTATCTCCAGGTTGTTTCCTATGTTCCTCGGTAAATCTAATAAAATGGTCAAGATCAGAAATAAACTCTGGGGTGCAACGATTGCGAATGGACATCCATGATCTATCCATTCTATGATCAAAGAGAAAAGAAGTATATATTACAACAAGATTAGGGTCTAGGGTTAACAAATACATGTGATGTCATTATTTTATATAATAAATGTGTACCACCTATCCCATTCATGAACACCTGATCTCACTAATAAGTGTATAATGTGTATTGGGTTTTCAAGAAAATTTCGACAACATTTCCCCGCTGTTCTCCAAGTACATATGTACTTAGAGAACAGAAGGGGAAATGCTACTGAAATTTTCTTGAAAACCCAATACATATTATACACTTACATCTTAAGCGAGATCAGGTGTTCAAGAACAGTCCCAAACCGGGGACTATCCTAGATTTACTCCTAATGAGTAAATCTTGGACGGGTTTCTAGGCCAACAAATACATGTGTTGTCATTCTTCTACCTAAAATCCTAGTTATTCAAGTTAGGGTGATTATTGATGTCTTTAAAAGCATGATTGGCAATTTAGGGAAAAGTTCATCATTTACATTCCAAGAATGTCACATGTGTGCATTACAGTTCATCATTAACATGTAGATGAATAAATAAAAATAGTAGACAAAAAAATACAAATAAGTAGATGAATAAATACAAATCTATTGATAAACTAATATAAATCAATGGATGATGATCAATTAATTGCTGAATCAGTACATAAATAAATACAAACATTAGATGAATACATAAAGATCAATTGACAAATAAAGTTAAATCAGTTGATAAATAAATTTCATTCAGTAGATGATTAAATCTTAACAAAATCAGTACATAAATAAACACAAATAAGTAAATAACTTAAAAATAAATAAATAAATGACCAGCAGCAGCCTAGGCGTACCTTGGCACAGCCCAAGCAGCCGCCGGAGCAGAGGAAGAAGGAAGAAGGCAGGGCGGGCATACCTTAAGGGCAGAGGAGAGCAGCAACTGGAGCAAGACCTAGCAGCAGCTGGCAGCCGGAGCCGGTGGCGAGGAGAGGAGAGGAGCGGCGGCGAGGGTGGCGAGTAGAGGTCAGCAACCACCAGCGGGGGCGGCGGAGAGGAGAGGAGCGGCACCGACAAGGAGTGGCGGTGGAAGGGAGAGCAACAGGAGCGGTGGCGAGGGCATCGACCAGGAGTGGTGGTGGCGCGGGGGAGGCGGTGGGGGCAACGACGGTGCGCGGGGAGCACCGGCGACAAGAATCGCCAGACCTAGCAGAGAATTCGCAATGAAACAGAGACAATGGGGAAAAGTCTGTTTCGTCGGGCTATTAACTGTACCATAGGCGTCGGTTATTTATAAAAACCGACACATAAAATTAAAGGTGTCGGTTCTACACAAAAACCGACACCTATTCTCAATTATAGTCGTCAATTTTAACTACAAAACAACTGACATCTATATACATGACCATAGTCGTTGGTGTCTTCCGAAAACTGACGATTAAAGGGTGTGAAAAATTCCCCGCGGACAGCGTGGGAAAACTCATAAGCGTCGGTCAATGTAATAAAATCTACGACCAAAATGTGTCCAATTTCTGTCTCACGAATAACCTTTAGCCGTCGGTTTATTGTTTATCAACCGACGCCATATGTTAAATTTTAGAGGTAATTTTTTTCGCTGGAAATTTTGGATTTGGCGGTTAGTTTTAGGTGTCGATTTTTTATTAAGTAACCAACACTGAATAAAAGCGGTACCCATGTCTGTTCGCCCTTCATAGATTGGATGTTGGTTTATGTTATCAACTGACGCTGTAGAGTTTACGTGTCAGTGTATTTATACAACTGAAACCTTCAAAAGTGACGTTATAAGCCATTTCTATAGTAGTGAGAATAGTAAATCTTGTGGAATCGAAGAAGCTATACATGAGCACACAAGCAAGAAAGTGGAACTATGAAGTCTATAGTGTTCTAACTAACACTCGACCAATCTATACTTCTTTGGTGAAATGGTACTTTAGCCACAATGTATAGGAAATCGTATTGGTTCAATGCAATAGTTACTAATTGAATTAGGTCATTTTGACTATCATGTAGTCCAATTAGAGTTTGAAGAAAATTGGCTCATTTGAACTTTACAACAGTTAAAAATTGAAATTAGGTCATTTTTGTCCACCCTTCATTCTAACTAGAGTTTGATTGAGATGATCCTGGTCAAATTGTAAGTTTGAATGAGTCGATCTTTGTTGAATGATAGGTTTGACCAAAATTCTACTGACCTAGATAGGTAATTGGCTCTAGACACTTAAGTAGTAAAAGATAGTAACTTCCATGTCTTACTATAGGCCAAACTAAGACAAAAATGTGTATTGAACTCATCACCATTGATCCTTTTATAATATACCAAATGAATGCACTTTTTGCAATACTTTACAAATAAAAAAAATAGTACTTTTTGTTCTTGCATGTGACATGTCCATTTCAATTGCTCCAACTCATGTGCTCCTGGAACCACTTAATACAATACCTAGAAACAACACTGTTTAGAAATATGCCAATTATCAAAATTAGTTCCTATAATGCCCTTTGGTCAACAATCATCCCCTTTTTGATGATGACATTATTTCCTATGTACAAAAATACAATCAAGATTCATTGTAGAGATCTTATCATGTACTTGATCTCATAGTCTGTGAATATTGTAGGGTGTATGATAAAAATGTAAATGATGTCATTTATAGAGTTAGGAAATGTAGTTCCGTCTTTAGTGAATGATGCACTTGAACTTTTTTACTTTTTTTCAAAATTTGCTCTCTTGGTCGGGTTCATACCATAATATTGATAACAAAAATTGAAATTATATAATCTCATAAATTCAAGGGGACAATCATTTTCTCTTAAATATTTTTCTTATCCCTCTTTGTCCAAATAAAAAATGATGGGTAAACAAAAGAAATCTAATAAGAATTAATTTGGCAAATAGGAAAATGTATTTCCTTTTGATTGATCGTGTGCAACGAGGGCCGTTGGATCTTAATCCAACACTCGATGCTCATCGTCTAATCCCCACAGGGACTGGGACTCTACGAGTTACAGAGGGATTTTCCCTCTCGGATTTCTCACGATCCAGAGAGTGTGCAAAGTCGTGGTTGATTCCTTTGGACTCAGGAGAGGAAACCGAAGGGAATCATCCCTAGTATGTCGAGGGTTGGCTGCCTATTGGGGAAGTACCCAATTCTCACGCATATGTCACTGACCCTATAAATAGGGGAGGGTGTGTGAGGGCACCAACACATCCTTTTGCTACCCTAAACACCGCGGAAGAGCGAGAGGAGTGTTCCTGTGTGATCAATTTGGAGATCCAACCTGACCTGCACCCCTGTACCCATGGCAAACCTCACCAGAGTCCGATGAGTAGGGGAAGTCTTGGCGTGTTCTTGGCGAGCAATTGAGCATGTAGTCGAGTTCGACAGAGGGAGGTAGACCTCCCTGGACATTTGGCATGCTCACAGGCGAATAGGATTGAGAAGTCAACTGCGGAGTTGACCATTGCATCTACAGCGCGGTCGCAAGGTTGAAGAAGGGGGAGTTCACACGAATTACCAAGGTACCCCTCGCCCCCTTCTGCTGTATTAAGGCCAGTTTGGTCTTTCGCTTGCTTTTAACCGCTAGAATAGGCACGCACGTCTATGGTCGTTGGATCTTGAGTGGACCAGCGGACCACGGATCAGACGATCCTCATTTTTTTGCAATTTGCTAATAAATCAATAAAAAGGATTTTCTTTGCTAAAATCATATCTTGTGCTAGGAAACCCGGATGAGAAAAGTTTATACATGTAAATTGATCAAAGAAATATGAGGAAGTAACTTTGATATCAAGATGTTTGTGATGTAGAGACATATGTGGCATGTTTCAACTTAGATTTAAAGGTGCACTGGGAAGGTGGGGTGTACCATCTCTACTCTTGGAATAAGAAGAACTATGTATTTGGACTACAACCAAATGCTTATTTCCTCTTGTTATGAGATTGAGAGATAGGAAATTACGCATGCCATACACCAAGGATAAAGATGATGTCAGTTGGAACGTTTCTATGAGGTATGAGGACAGAGATGATAACATACTCGTGTGGGATGAACGATATGTGGATGGTTTACAAACATCAAGAGAACTAAGGTAGTCATATTATGAGGATGTTTTCGTCATGAGCTATGAGTTATACAAGGTTGAGTTCAAAAACCAAGAGAATAAGCTCAGAGTTTTCTTGATGAAGATAGACTTAGAGTTTGAGATGAGATAATAAGTGGAATACATGGAGGTGTATGTCTTCAACATTATCTAACACCTAAGGATGTGACTTGGTAATGGAACTATGGTTGAGATGTAGCTACCTAGTTTAGCTAGAGGCTAGAAGAGGCTGTTAGGTTAGCCCTAAGTTTGAAAAGGAGATATGCTTGGATAACACTCATGTGTAATGAGATTTGTTGATCAAGTTAGTGGTTAAAGAATGGTTGTAGAACCGTAGATGTACTTCTTTTGAAAAGAAGGTGATGAAACCCTGATTGGAGTAGTTTAGGGTTTTCAGGGAATCAATCTTGAGGAATCATGACATATAGGAGATCATGATTTTAAGTTCATCATACACCATGGTACTACAAAGATAGTAAGTGACAATAGTACTTTGGATGCCTAAGATGAAGTTGCATGTGGTATGTTTCCATGCATGACAGGAGGCGAAGGACGAACACCAATAACCCAGTGTATAGATATAGAGGATAAAGTGTCCCGAGAGGGAATGTGAGTTCATCACTATGGATGTTGTAAGTCTCCCCTAGACCAAGGAAGGTCGAGATGCATTATGGGTTATGGTGGATCACCTTACCTAGATGACATGGGAAAGAAAAAGACAGATCTAGTTGAACTACATATGAGAGAGAGATGGTTCAACTACATCATGATGCGAGTTCAAAAATTCTTTAGTATGACCTAAAAGATACACTTCCATAAGTTGGAAGTAGATACATGAAGAACTCGATGTTAGTACAGTTTATCACCCCTAACTAATGGTTAGTATGATCCAGACTAGAGGGTCTGATGAAAGCATGTGTGCTTGATCAGGGTGATACATATAGACAGTTCTTGTCCTAAGAAAGATGGGATGATAACCACCATAGCCAGTATCAGGATGTAAAGAAGATCTGTAAGAGAGGTTGTGTCGGTCACCACTTCATTAAGATGAGGTTGGTTAAGGGACCTCACGAAGGTCAGAAAAGAACCACAGTGGGTGCATATGAAGTTGCTTTGATCGTGCAATGGCCGAAAGAGAGCCCAGAGGCGACATGAATCGTGAGTTGATGCAAAGTAGACTGACATGCAGTTCACTGTGGGAGAGTATGTTATGTGAAAATTCGGCCCATCTAAGCTACAACTGAGAAACCTGAGTCTCCGATATATGGGTCCATTTGAGATGGATTGGTAGAGAAGGTTGTGTTTAGCCTTACCCCTCAGGATAACATCTTGTATAATGTATTCCATGAGTCTGATCTAGAGTACTATGTGAGGTACCCAAGACATGTGCTGAGCCCTGAACCTATTCAACTTTTTGGAGAGGTTGAAAAATCCTGAGTCACCTATAAGGGTACGATATACTAAGGTAAGAAAGAACTCAGATGGAAGAATATGAGATGATGGAGGTTCTTGGGAAGCACCATGGAAAGGGTGAGGCCACATGGGAGCCGTGATGGATATAAGAATGGCTTATCTTGATTTGTTTGTTTGATTGCTTGAATTTTGAGGACAAAATTCCTATAAGGAGGGGAGGATGTTATATCCCCAAATTCCTAAGTATGTAATAAAATATGTAATTCTCTTTTAAAGAATAAATGAAATCTTTTTCTTTGATTTGTGATCGATTTCGTGTGAAATGGCCTTGGTTGATTGATAATGGGCTTTGTTGGCCATTGAGCCCAATTGAAAAGAAAAGAGAAATAAAAAGGAAAAGGATTTGATTAATAAAAGGGAAATATGAGAAATAGACATTTAACAAAGGATAAGGGCAAATAGATGTTCCCCAATATGGGAATCCATGCCTTTAGGATTTCTTGAGGTCCAAGGGACACAAGATAATAAGATAATGGCAAAGGGAAAAGAATTACTAATTAATTTTGAAATAATTAATGGATAACTTGGGAGAGGTGTAAGCCTTCTCATCCATTGTAATTTGTTTCCCAAATTTCGTAAATAGTTAGATAGTGTCAAGATGAACTTTCCCTTAAAATTTAAGACAAAAAGGAGCTATGGTTTAGGAGATATGAATTTCTCAATTTATCTCCAAAATAAAGCATTAATTTGGCAAACAGGAAAACGTATTTCCTTTTGATTGATCGCGTGCAACGAGGGTCGTTGGATCTTGATCCAACACCTGACGCTCATCGTCTAAGTCCCACAGGGACTGGGACTCTACGAGTTATAGATGGATTTTCGCTCTCGGATTATTCGTGATCCAGAGAGTGTGCAAAGTCGTGGTTGATTCCTTTGGACTCAGGAGAGGAAACCAAAGGGAATCATCCCTAGTATGTCGAGGGTTGACTGCCTATTGGGGAAGTACCCAATTCTCACACATATTTCACTGACCCTATAAATAGGGGAGGGTTCGTGAGGGCACCAACACATCCTTTTTCCACCCTAAACGCTGCGGAAGAGTGAGAGGAGTGTTCCTGTGTGATCGATTTGGAGATCCAACCTAACATGCACCCCTGTACCCTTGGCAAACCTCGTCGGAGTCCGGCGAGTAGGGGGAAGTCTTGGCGAGCAAATGAGCATGCAGTCGAGTTCTACGGAGGGAGGTGGAGCTCCCTGGACGTTTGGCATGCTCGTAGGCGAACAAGATCGCGAAGTCAACTACGGAGTTGACCATCACATCTACAACACAGTCGTGAGTTTAAAGAAGGGGGAGTTCTCATGAAATTACCAAGGTACCCCTCACCCCCTTCTACCGCGTTAAGGCCAGTTTGGTCTTTCGCGTGCTTTTAACTGCTAAAATAGGTGCGCACATCTGTGGTCGTTGGATCCTGAGTGGACTAGTGGACCACGGATCAGACGATCCTCGTTTTTCTGGAATTTGCTAATAAATCAATAAAAAGGATTTTCTTTGCTAAAATCATATCTTGTGCTAGAAAACTCGGATGAGAAAAGTTTATCATGTAAATTGATCAAAGAAATACAAGGAATAAGTTAAAAATGGTTTGGAAGCCTAAATCAATATCTTTTTGCAAAAATGTATAATTTTGATGGAAAAAGTATTAATTTGTGGTTAGAAACCCTAATTGATGATAAATGATAAAACCCTAATTGATGATAAATGATGAATTTAATCTTGCAAATAAGTTAATTCGAGCATTATTAACTTGTTTAATGATAAAGATGGATCTTAACCTGTTTTGAAGATAAATTGCAAGAATTAGGGTTTTAAACCTAATATTGTGATTAATACCCTTAGAAACCCTAAATAAGGGAAAAAGGGAAGAAAAGAAAGGTTAATATGAAATTAGGGTTTCATGTTGCCAAAATATGATCTTAGGATCTTTTGTGATAAATAAGATGAGATAATTAGGGTTTGAGAGTAATTTCATAAAAGTAGGGTTTAAAACAATAAAAAGGAGGTGAAACCCTAATTGTAATCTAAACCCTAAAAAGGACTAGTAACCCTAGGAATCAAATAAGATTAATAGTCCATGATGGCATAATTAATGATAGGAATATTGGATGCCTATTTCAGGATCAACCTATGTGTGTGCTTGCTTGGTTGATTTGTTTCTACACTCAAGTCAGCTTGACAGGTATGTGGTTAATTATGAATAATCGCCTTAGTTTCCTGACAGTTTTCCAGATGGTTAATCGCATTGAATGCAACTTATCAGTTTGGATGTTCATACTTGCAAATCATAAAGTCACTATGATTATCACAATAATAATAGAAGTATGTATTCTCACACCTACATGCCACCCTGATGGATGATGCCAAAGGTCAGGCCCAGGATGGTTGACCAATGGGCACCATGAGTGGTGACCCCAGACACCAAGCTCGGGATTGAGAAGGTGGTCTTTAAAGAATGACTAACGGGAACTATGAAGGGTGACCCCAGGCACCAAGCTCGGGATTGAGAAGGTGGCCTTAAGTCATTGGTAAAAGAGAAACCCTAAGGTGGGTATGCCAGGGTTAGGGAAAATGCGGCGGAGAATGTCATATTGAAAATTGTAAATTTGCTTGTTAATTAACTTGATTGTGATAAATATATTGTTAGCCATATTTGTGAAATTTTGGTTGTCCCCACATACCGACATATTTCGATATGCTGACCGACGTTTTGTTTGTCGGTGTTTTAGGTACAAGTTTGAAAAGGACAAATAGTATAATGGCATATATGGAATTAAATAAGAAGTAAAATTACAAAGGAGGATTAGTTGGAAGAAACTTTGGATGTGGATAGATGTAGATATCCCAGTTTTGGAAAAGGTATGCAAAGTTTAATTTTATTTCAGCCTTTCAGTTTAGTTTGGTAGAATTTCATAATTATTACTGATTAATTGTTGAACCTTTGATCCTGTTAATTGGGATAATGGCTCTGACCTTCCGGTCTCCCTTAATTGGGGGTTACCGGGAGGTGGGGTCGTCACATTTGGTATCAGAGCATAGTTTCCTCATTTAATCTTTAATAATTATTAAATTTACTAATTCCGTAGAACCCAAGGGAGTTATTAGAGGATTTTTCGAAAGACATAGGTGTCTAGAAAAGGATCACGTTCGGGGGCTGGCAAGATTTTCCTTTGCACTGCTAGTCAGAATATGATGACTCCCAGATTAGTGTGACTTCCTGGCTAATGTCTTAGGATCTGACTCGAAATAAGATACCTTTAGAACTCTCTCATCTTATTCATCCCTTCTCAACTCAAATGTTGTTAAGGACCTTAAGGATTAGGGGTTTCTCTCTTTTCCCTCACCCTCTTGAGGTTTGGGTAAGGTTGATAAGGTTTAAGGAATCCTCCACCAAATTAATGAAAAACATGTAAATAAGATGTCATGGACATAAGCTTAATAGATTAAGCGTAAAATAAAGAATAGATACATGCTTAGGTCGTATGACATAAGTTGTCATGCCCTCAGGAGAGACCTGAGGCTAGACCTTCTTGTCATGAGGATAAGTAGAGAGAGTTGGTCATGGAGGCAGAGATCTCCATTAAAAATAGAGACCTGGCACAACCTCTAAGGACGATGCTAACCCTAACCCTAAGTGGTGGTTAGAGGGAGATATTGCATGATGAGTTAGATGTCATGATAGACCAGGTGTGTGGACATGCTTTTGGATGTCCATGATGTTATGAGCCATGTGAGGATGGATTACCTAGTGCCTTTGGTGACTTAACCTGGAAAGAGTCACACATGTTAGAGTGAAGGATGGTTCCTCCAATGATGAGGTTAGAGAAGGACCTATAGACACCCTATGGGTTCATGCAAGTAGGGCATAGAATGCACCCAGAGTACGTCAGTGGTGCGAACAGTAGGCTAAAACCCTTGCCAAGAGAGTATGATGGATAGCTTATGAGATAAGCATAAAAAGTTATGGATAATCTTGAGCAAACGTTGAACATAGGCTTCAGCCATGTAGGGGTATGCTTGTGAGCTTGATCCGTCTTCATGGAGAGAGGACCTCTAGTAGTAAGGCTGTTTGTAGGGTTATCTCTAGAGAGAGAGAGAGTAGGACCCAAGAAAGAAGGTCGGGAGCTTAGACTCCAAGATTTGAGGGACAGTGGGGAGTTGAGGATGATGCGACCTAAGTGGATGGTTGTGGTTGCCTCATGCATGATCCTTGGAGGCTGAGGATATCTTGGTTGCCTATGGAGAAACCAAAACCTAGAGAGAAGGTGAGGTTGCTGGTACCTATGAGCCTATGGTATAGATGTTCACCTTCTAGGGTTAGGAATAAGAGTTTCTTAGACCCTGAAGAGGCTTAGAAGCAGGTTGTGAGGCCTTATACCTTGTTGGTTGTCCTTGAGGAGGACTCCACTCTAAAGTGTTGTTCAAGTAGAAGGATCATGGGAAGTGCATGTCATACCTTATACATGCTTGGTTCATGGTCAAAAAGGTTAAGCATGTAGTTGGACATCTAAAAAGTGGACCTAGGATTCCTAGGCCTAAGAGGGGAAGAGGTGTACCCGATGCTCATGATGATATTTGAGTTTCCATAGTTTGAGCATGACACTCCTTATGTTTAGAGGAAAAGGGAAACCCCTTAAGTTGAAGGTAATGTTTGATGAATCCCTCACAGCCAAGGTGGTGGCATGAGAAGGTTTGTTCTTTGTCCAATGTTGAGGATGAGAACAAGTGTGATCTAGCATGGTTTAATAGGTGGTCTGCTTGTGCCTTAGTAGCTTTCTAGGGTTAAGCATGCTCATGTGGATGTAAACCCTAGATCTAAGGACGTTTGTGACCTTTGTTATCAAGGTGTAGTTTCCTCCCATCTTGGGAGAGGGACCCTTTTGTAGGGTGTATACCAATTTTTGTGGGTTTTGAGGAAACCTAAGGAGGTCTCAAGATCTTGAGAAGCTAAGTGAAAAGTACATGAATGAACATGTAGACCCATAGATAACCATCTCTAAGTGCGTGTAGATGTGTTACCATGAAGGTAATCAGTATGGAGCCTGACCAGGGTAGGCAGGTCGCCATGACCTCTATGAAAGGATGAAAGTCAGCCCATGAATGCAGAGAGAGATGATGAAGGATTGGGTAAGGTTCTAAGTTGGACACATACTATAATAGAATACTAAGTCTATCCTAGGGTCAGGTGGGGATAAGACCGATGGAAGTGGGAGTTGCCTAATTCCCTAGTTGCACATGACCATAGGGTCGGGAGGTAACAACTATCATTGTCTGAGGGCCATGGGTTAGGAGATTGATCACATTCATGAACTCATGGGACCCAAATGGCAGATGAGTAGGGAACTCTCTGGATGCATAAGGGAAGAGGGATGACCCCAAAAGTTCCATCACCCTATAGACCTATAGGAGATGACCAAGGGATGTGTGTAAACCCCAGTAGGTTCGAGACCAGTTCTCCATGGAAGTAACTTTGATATTGAGATGTTTGTGATGTAGAGACATATGTGGCATGTTTCAACTTAGATTTAAAGGTGCACTGGCAAGGAGGGATGTACCATCTCTACTCTTAGAATAGGAAGAACTCTGTATTTGGACTGCAGCCAAATGCTTATTTCCTCTTGTTATGGGAGTGAGAGATAGGACCGTACGCATGCCATACACCAAGGATAAAGATGATGTGAGTTGGAATGTTGCTATGAGGTATGAGGACAGAGATGATAACATACCCTTATGGGATGAATGATATGTGGATGGTTTACAAACATCAAGAGAACTAAGGCAGTCATCTTATGAGGATGTTTTCATCATGAGATATGAGTTATAAAAGGTTGAGTTAAAAAACTAAGAGAATAGGCTCAGAGTTTTCTTGATGAAGATAGACTTAGAGTTTGAGATGAGGTAATAAGTGGAATACATGGAGGTGTATGTCTTCAACATTATCTAACACCTAAGGATGTGAAGTGGTAATGGAACTATGGTTGAGATGTAGCTACCTAGTTTAGCTAGAGGCTAGAAGAGGCTGTTAGGTTAGCCCTAAGTTTGAAAAGGAGATATGCTTGGCTAACACTCATGTGTAACGAGATTTGTTGATCAAGTTAGTGGTTAAAGGATGGTTGTAGAACCGCAGATGTACTTCTTTGGAAAAGAAGGTGATGAAACCCCGATTGGAGTAGTTTAGGGTTTTCGGGGAATCAATCTTGAGGAATCATGACATACATGAGATCATGATTTTAAGTTCATCATACACCATGGTACTACAAAGATAGTAAGTGACAGTAGTACTTTGGCTTCCTAAGATGAAGTTGCATGTGGTATGTTGCCATGCATGACAGGAGGTAAAGGACGAACACCAATAACCCAGTGTATAGATATAGAGGATAAAGAGTCCCGAGAGGGAATGTGAGTTCATCACTATGGATGTTGTAAGTCTCCCCTAGACCAAGGAAGGTCGAGATGCATTATGGGTTACGGTGGATCGCCTTACCTAGATGACATGAGAAAGAAAGAGATGGATCTGGTTGAACTACATATGAGAGAGATGGTTCAACTACATCATGATGTGAGTTCAAAAGTTCTTGAGTATGACCTAAAAGATACACTTCCATAAGGTGGAAGTAGATACATGAAGAACTCGATGTTAGTACAGTTTATCACCCTTAACAAATGGTTAGTATGATCCAGACTAGAGGGTCTGATGAAAGCATGTGTGCTTGATCAGGGTGATACATAGAGACAGTTTTTGTCCTAAGAAAGATGGGATGATAACCACCATAGCCAGTATCAGGATGTAAAGAAGCTCTGTAAGAGAGGTTGTGTCGGTCACCACTTCATTAAGATGAGGTTGGTGAAGGGACCTCACAAAGGTCAGAAAAGAACCACAATGGATGCAGATGAAGTCGCTTTGATCGTGCAATGGTTGAAAGAGAGCTAGGGGCGACATGAGTCGTGAGTTGATGCAAAGCAGACTGACATGCAGTTCACTGTGGGAGAGTATGTAAAGTGAAAATCTGGCCCCTCTAAGATACAACTGAGAAAGTTGAGTCCCCGATATATGGGTCCATTTGAGATGGATTGATGGAGAAGGTTGTGTTCATCCTTACCCCTCAGGATAACATGTGGTATAATGTATTCCATGAGTCTGATCTAAAGCACTATGTGAGGTACCCAAGCCATGTGTTGAGCCCTGAACCTATTTAGCTTTTTGGAGAGGTTGAAAAATCCTGAGTCACCTATGAGGGTACGATATACTAAGGTAAGAAAGAACTCAGATGGAAGAATATGATATGATGGAGGTTCTTGGGAAGCACCATGGAAAGGGTGAGGCCACACGGGAGCCATGATGGATATAAGAAAGGCTTATCCTAATTTGTTTGTTTGATTGCTTGAATTTTGAGGACAAAATTCCTATAAGGAGGGGAGGATGTTATAACCCCAATTTCCTAAGTATGTAATAAAAGATGTAATTCTCTTTTAAAGAATAAATGAAATCTATTTCTTTAATTTGTGATGGATTTAATGTGAAATGGCCTTGGTTGATTGATAAAGGGCTTTGTTGTCCGTTGAGCCCAATTGAAAAGAAAAGAGAAATAAAAAGGAAAAGGATTTGATTAATAAAAGGGAAATATGGGAAATAGATATTTAAAAGAGGATAAGGGCAAATAGATGTTCCCCAATATGGGAATCTATGCCTTTAGGATTTCTTGAGGTCCAAGGGACCCAAGATAAAAAGATAATTGCAAAGGGAAAGGAATTACTAGTTAATTTTGAATTAATTAATGGATAACTTGGGAGAGGAGTAAGCCTTCTCATCCATTGTAATTTGTTTCCCAAATTTCATAAATATCTAGATGATGTCAAGATGAACTTTCCCTTAAAATTTGAGACAAAAAGGAGCTAATGTTTAGGAGATATGAATTTCTCAATTTATCTCTAAAATAAAGCATTAATTTGGCAAATAGGAAAATGTATTTCCTTTTGATTGATCGTGTGCAACGAGGGTCGTTGGATCTTGATCCAACACCCGGCGCTCATCGTCTAAGTCCCACAAGGACTGGGACTCTATGCGTTATAGTTGGATTTTCCCTCTCGGATTTCTCACGATCCAGAGAGTGTGCAAAGTCGTGGTTTATTCCTTTGGACTCAAGAGAGGAAACCGAAGGGAATCATCCCTAGTATGTCGAGGGTTGGCCGCCTATTGGGGAAGTACCCAATTCTCACACATCTGTCACTGACCCTATAAATAGGGCAGGGTGTGTGAGGGCACCAACACATCCTTTTGCGACCCTAAACGTTGCGGAAGAGCGAGAGGAGTGTTCCTGTGCGATCGATTTGGAGATCCAACTTGACATGCACCCATGTACCCTTGGCAAACCTTGCCAGAGTCCGGCGAGTAGGGGGAAGTCTTGGCATGTTCTTGGTGAGCAATTGAGCCTGCAGTCGAGTTCAATGGAGGGAGGTGGAGCTCCCTGGATGTTTGGCGTGCTCACAGGAAAATAGGATCGAGAAGTCAACTGTGGAGTTGACCATCACATCTATAACACGGTCGTGAGGTTGAAGAAAGGGGAGTTCTCGCGAAATTACCAAGGTACCCCTCGCCCCCTTATACTGCGTTAAGGCCAGTTTGGTCTTTCACGTGCTTTTAACCGCTAGAATAGGCGCATGCGTCTGTGGTCGTTGGATCCTAAGTGGACCAACAGACCACAGATCAGACGATCATCGTTTTTCTGGAATTTTCTAATAAATCAATAAAAAGGATTTTCTTTGCTAAAATCATATCTTGTGCTAGAAAACTCGGATGAGAAAAGTTTATACATGTAAATTGATCAAAAAAATACAAGGAATAAGTTAAAAATGGTTTGGAAGCCTAAATTAGTATCTTTTTGCAAAAGTGTATAATTTTGATGGAAAAAGTATTAATTTGTGGTTAGAAACCCAAATTGATGATAAAGGATAAATTTAATCTTGCAAATAAGTTAATTCGAGAATTATTAACTTGTTTAATGATAAAGATGGATTTTAACCTATTTTGAAGATAAAATTGCAAGAATCAGGGTTTTAAACCTAATATTGTGATTAATACCCTTAGAAACCCTAAATAAAGGAAAAAGGAAAGAAAAGAAAGGTTAATCCGAAATTAGGGTTTCATGTTGCCAAAATATGATCTTAGGATCTTTTGTGATAAATAAGATGAGATAATTAGGGTTTGAGAGTAATTTCATAAAAGTAGGATTTAAAATAATAAAAAGGAAGTGAAACCCTAATTGTAATCTAAACCCTAAAAAGGACTAGTAGCCCTAGGAATCAAATAAGATTAATAGTCCATGATGGAATAATTAATGATAGGAATATTGGATGCCTATTTCACGATCAACCTGTGTGTGTGTGCTTGCTTGGTTTGTTTCTTGGTTGATTTGTTTCTGCACTCAAGTCAGCTTGACAGGTATGAGGTTAATTATGAATAATCACCTTAGTTTCCTGAGGGTTTTCCAGATGGTTAATTGCATTGAATGAAACTTATCAGTTTGGATGTTCATACTTGCAAATCATAAAGTCACTATGATTATCACAACAATAATAGAAGTATGTATTCTCGCACCTACATGCCACCCTGATGGATGATGCCAGAGGTCAGGCCCAAGAGGGTAGACCAATGGGCACCATGAGTGGTGACCCCAGACTCCAAGCTCAAGATTGAGAAGGTGGTCTTTAAAGAATGACTAACGGGCACTATGAAGGGTGACCCTAGGCACCAAGCTCGGGATTGAGAATGTGGCCTTAAGTCATTGGCAAAAGAGAAACCCTAAGGTGGGTATGCCAAGGTTAGGACAAAAGTGGTGGAGAATGTCATACTGAAAATTGTAATTTGTCTTGTTAATTAACTTGATTGTGATAAATAGATTGTTAGCCATATTTGTAATATTTTGGTTGTCCCCAGATACCGGCATATTTCGATATGCTGACCGATGTTTTTTTTGTCGGTGTTTTAGGTACAAGTTTGGAAAGGACAAATAGTAAAGTGGCATATGTGGAATTAAATAAGAAGTAAAAGTACAAAGGAGGATTAGTTAGAACATGTGCAATGCAGACCTACTAGTGTTCCTATACAAAGCAATACTATTGAGCCAAACATTATAAATAGAAGAAGAGGAAGACCTAAATTAACATGGTATGACCTTATAAAGGGAGATTTTGAATCTCTACATCTCAATCAGAATATGGCCCTTGATAGAGCTGAATGGAAACAAAGGATCCATGTAGCCGACCCCAACATAGTTGGGATTGAGGCTTAGATGATATATATATATATATATATATATATATATATATATATATATATATATATATTCTATAGTACTCTACAACTCTAATAAGTGAATTTGTATTTTTTTGGATTAGTCAAATATTTGTATTTTGATTTGTATGCAATTATATGCTGACCTTATTATTAGTGTAAAGATCTTTCTTATATAAAGAAACCCCAACAAGTATATTAGTAGTTAGATGCCAGTAGTTGAATACAAGGGTTTGAACCCAAGCCACTAGAATCAAGTTAAGAAACACATTAGGTATGACATACATATACTTATTGTAGACATCCATGATACATATCATATGTTTATACTTAGTAGATGAAAAGAACTTAGAAGCTCTAATGAAGGAAAAGAAACAAGCTCTAACTTACTTTTGTGTAGCTATTGAGGCCTACTCATGTCAGCGTGCCTCCCTCTTTTAACAATTATCTTTTTTTTAATATATTTTGTAGTACTCTACAACTCCAATCAGTGAATTTGGAACACTGCTGGCGCTTATCTATTCTATGATATGTAATTTTTGGATTAGTCAAATCTTTGTATTTTGATTAGTATGCAGTTATATGCTGACCTTATTATTAATGTAAAGAACTTTGCTATATAAAGAAAACCCAACAAGTATATTGATAGTTAGATGCCAGTAGTTGGATATAGGGGTTTGAACCCGGGACACTAGAATCAAGTTAAGAAACTCACTAAGTATGACGTACACATACTTATGTAGACATCCATGATACATATCATATGTTTATACTTTGTAGATGAAAAGAATCTAGAAGCTCTAATGGACGAGAAGAAACAAACTTTAACTTGCTTTTATGTAGCTATTATTGAGGCCTACTCATGTCGGTGTGCCTCCCTCTTTTCTATATTCTATAGTACTCTACAACTCTAATCAATGAATCTGGAACACTATTGGTGCTTATCTATTCTATGATGTGTAATTTTTGGATTAGTCAAATCTTTGTATTTCTCTTAGTATGTAGTTATATGTTGACCTTATTATTAATTTAAAGAACTTTCTTCTATAAAGAAAACCCTTAGTAGTTAGATGCCAAGTAGGTGGATACAGGGGTTTGAACCCAGGTCACTAGAATCAAGTTAAGAAACACAAACTAGTCTAGCTACAGACATTGTTTGTTCAAGTTTAATGTAGAAGTTATATTAAATCTTATATATTTTACCAAAAGTATGTAATTACATTTCAATTTTTGGATTTGGGAGGGGAGCTAGAGCCCCCTACCCCCCCCCCCTCCAGATCCGCCCCTGGATGCCACTATCAACCTAGTAGTGTTTTTTTTATTGGAGAGCGTCATTTGAAAAAATTCTAGCCATAGTCACTCGGGTCCAAATCTTCTACACCCCTTCTCTATCCCAACCTCTATCTCACAACATCTGACCCATTGATTTGTGGGTCCCATGACAAAGTATATGGTTGGGCGTCCCAGACACAAAGGATGTGAATCCTAGTCACCCACTCACCCGCTGGCATACCCGAAACATGAGAAAAAGCAAAATTTAATGCATTCCACAAATATTACACCTGCAACCATTATTGTCCATGCAAAGAGCATTTATTGCATCCATTCCCCAATAAATTACACATGTGATATCTCAACTCCACTATGGATTGCAAAAATATTTAGAATTAAATTTATATTAGTTTCTAATTCCTTCCAACTCACGTACTGCACACACATTTGTTGATATTTTTGCTATAACTTATTTGATATGTTGCGTCTATTGTCGTTATATACACAATCATATAATTTTCAAATTTTAATCATATACATTATTTTACATAACATTACACACTGCAATATTTTCTCATGCATAATGATTATAATTTTAACTCAATTTTTAGGAATAGTACAAGATGTACAGTACTAACAACAACTGTATATTACATGTATCCCTGAAATCTTATTGCCACTGCCCCATTAGATACTTTTATCTTTAATATGTACAATACAAGACTTATGGTACGAGACATAAATACTAATCATCATTTGACAATATATTTAGACGTATAGTACGAGACTTACAGTATGAGCGTACAATACGAGATTATATTTTTGCATATATTTAGAATGTAGCGTTTGTCAAAATTCTACGCTAACAACCACATTGGACAAGAAATACAATACTAACAGCCACATTCTGTATACATTAAAATGTAGTGTTTGACAAAATTTTATAAAAAAAGTACAGTACTTTCAACCACATAGGGCATGTTTGGTTTCCTGGATTTTGTTGTATTGGATTGTATTTTCGCATCCATCTACAGAAAGTTTATGTTTGATTTACAGGATTACGGAAACAGGGCTAATCTTGGGATTTCCAGACATAATAGGAATCCCACATTTTGGTTTCCATCAAAATTCTCCCGGATGTCAAAATCCAACTGTGGCTGGCTGGTGGACCAAAAAAAATTAAATCATGTATTTTACAAATACGGGAAATCAAACATAAAATTTGTGTTTGCGGAATTTTGACAATGCAGTATTTTGCAAATGCAGGATGGCATAAATACATGATTCTTGAAAATCCAACAAACCAAACGTGCTCATAATGTAACCACACATTATGTACTAGTGCGGGAACGCTGATGTGGTGTAATGGACCTGGAGAGTACAATTGCAAAAAAGAAAATGAATTTTTAAAAACTGGTGTTGGAGAGAGGAGTGAAAAACTGGTGTTGGAGAGAGGAGTGAAGAGAGAACTTTGAGACACTTCAACTTTTGCATGGAATTAATTATTTTAGAGTTAATTCACACGAAAAAAAAGGGCTGGTACTGACTTCCGAGAATCGGGTATGTGGACAAGTATACAGGACTGTGGGTAGCGTCTAAACTCTTGAAAAGAGTGTCAATCAACGACCCATCATCACGTCTTTGAATGGTGGGGAGGGCGTTGATCGTCACTATTTAAATTATATATCCGCGGAGGGGGCGGTGTGGATGATTGCGTGTTTGAATAAGTTGGTTTCCACATCGGCGTTGCGTGCAGAAATAGGAGCAAAGAGTTTGGACGGCAAGTGTTCCCTGAGCTGCATGGAGTTACTGGAAGTAGAAAGCCTTGCAGATTCGGCAGGTTATGTCACAACAGATACTTAATATAGCGGGTGTAATTAGTTAATGACCGAAAAGTGCAAGCAACTGTGAGTGGACGATAATCAAGGCAGGTGGCCGTGTCTCTGCCCCATGACATTCATACCTGCAACTGACCACTGGTAATTTGACAGCGTGCGCTGTTGTCTTTTTCAGAAAATCGACTCCTGAGCCATCTGAAAAGTCGCTATCAAGTTGGGCGGCTATCATAGGCAGTAACGCTGATCCTTGTCGACATGCAGGTTCTTGCTACCGCATTGAGGCTTTCTTGAATACACGGGAGGGTCGAAGTTACCTGCATGGCTGCAAGTTGGATGGTACGGGAGTTTGGAAGCAGATTAGGCAACTTTGAAGTATTAATGTGACGTTAAGAGATAAAGGATTTGGAGGCGAAGATGAAATCAGCCCACTTTCTCTGTATTACGTTGGCAATCCGATTTGTGACATCTATGAGAGTAGCGGCATGGTGTGCAATGCAAACATCCTTACAACTGAAATATACATCTATTGGCACGCAAATCCATTCAGAGTATAGTTCGCAAGGAAAATGTTCTGTCTGGATTCTTATCTAGGGAATAGGACGAATAAGTTCTTCGAATTTTTCATTATTAAGCAATTCTGTAAGGAAAGACGCGCATATTCCCAAGTTGGGGTGCTCGATATATCGAACGTATACAATGGGGGCATTGCCGAGGCAGAGGCGCCCATAAATTGGCGGCGATGTTCGCATCTGATATTGGCCCACTGATAGTTTGATTCGGTCGTCTCTGAAGACTGTTTGCCGCCCATCACATGGCCACCGCGTAATGGCTCACGGCGACAAGGAATGAGGAATACTCCATACTATCTCGCGAATCGCGTGGTTCACGACCACATCGCGAATCGACGTCGGCATGTCGAGTTGGATACTGTCGTGCGAATGTGGGGAACCTGCTGCGCAGTGTGCCTTGGTCTTATCGGAAAGTAAATGCTTTTCTTGGCAAAGTTACATGGATTTATTCAATTTGGATCAAGGGATGAGACTCTTTTCCTCACATAGTTTACACCCACATGTTAGTGGTTGTAATGGTCACAGGCTCACAGCTTCTTATAATGTGACTCACATCTGCGCGGGGGCACTTGTGTAACACGACACTTGGAAGTGAATTATTACAATTTTTTTAATCTAGGGCGCTTTATGACATTTGTAGCGCACTTGGATCGTCGGACTGTGAATGTATCTGTCAGTTGTACAAATTCCTTGATTATGTTATTGAAATATCTCATTTAAATAGTAATATATGATTACATGGTGTAAGAGAATATGAGGATGTACCTTTCTCAACAAAAAAAGAATATAAGGATGTACCTTTCTAAGAGTTACGCATGTAAGGAAAGTGAGTGAAGTTAAAAGAAAAGAAACCGGAGAAGTTTCATGTAAGAAAACACACAGTTTGCGATTTGGGTTGTAGCAATTTGATGCAATGTGTGTTTTTAAGAAGTGATTTGCAATTTGATATGTAGAATCTAAAAAAAGGTAGTGTGATGATGCATGCTAGATGTTTTGTTCAAACAAAGTGACAATCTATGTCATTGTACTTAGTCTTCTCATGATAAAATTGGATCACTGACAATTTTTATTGCGATCTTGCTGTATTGTAACATAGGTCTAGCGTGACAATTGACAATTCTCATATCACGTAAAGGTCAACATTTGTGCTCAATTTGTTGTATGTTGTTATATTTTTGCTTTTACTCTACCTTCGATGAAGAAAAGGATACAACATCTAACTTCTTGCTCCTCAATGAGATCATGTTATTACACACAAAAAAAGAGCAGTGAAGCATCTATGTTTGGTCATTCGACCCAGTCAACATCAGTACATGTGTGCATGGTCACGTTGTAGGAAGAGCTCATGAGTAGAGATAGTGTGATTGTTACTCATGTGTAGTGTCTGATACGAAGTACAACACTGTAGTCAAGAATTTTAGGAGCACATAAAAACTCAAAAAAATTTAACAAGATGTTGAATGTTTGACCTAGTAATGCAAATGTATAGGCCCACAAGTTGATGACATAGTATGGGATCAAGCAATGGCTCACCATCAGTTGATTGCAGTGTCATATGAGTTTAATAAGATGTGTTTGCATCATCTAATTATAAATCTGGGCACACTCAATGATATGTGAAATATAATTTTGTAGAGAGACCTAAATTACTTTCTACCCCTGAACATTTCTATTCCTAAAATTAGTGAAGTTTTCTAAGGTCTTTCATCAAAAATTATTTGGCAAGATAATGTTGTCATGCATTCATTCCTTATACATCATCTTTAGAGATGATCATGTCGTCCACACAAAGTAGTACCATGACATGACTGTGAGGTGTATTATGCACAAATATAGAATAATGAGAGAATATCTAGGTGTAGCCTGTGTAAGTGATGTCTTGTTTGAAGCCTTCATATGAGATGTAGAGTTTGTGTTTGAGTCTGATATAGGATATATTAAATATATAAAAAGGAGATTCAAGCCCTACAAATTTTGTTGGAGCTATGAATACTAATTTTGATAGTTTCCACGTAGAATATTTTTTTGAATATCCATCTAATATGAATTCCATTATCACAAGGTGTTGCAACTGTTAGAAATGTTCTAAAGTGGTTAGTCAAACACTTGAGGGAATGAGCTTTCATCATTTGTGCCATACTCATCAATGAATCGTTTAACAACTATGTATGCTTTGTTTCTACCAAGCATGCCACCGTCCTCATTCTTGATTTCATAAATCCACTTACAATTGACAAGTGAAGTTCCTATTTCTAGACACAGAAGATCCCAAGTGTGGGTGTCCTTGAAGGCCTTGAGTTCTTCCTACATAGCCTTCTACTAGGAAATCACACTAGATTCCTTTTGATATAAATATAGAATCAAATCATCTTGACGGGTGGTGAGGAAAAATGCATATTCTGGAGAACTGAAGGTGACCATTGTATAGCGGGATGTAGCTAGTGTTCACATTGTGATATTCTTAGGGATGTGCATGTGTTAATTAATAGAAGAAAGTTCATGTAATTCGTCACCACTGATATTCTATGTTGTTCCATTTGATAATGTATGAGGCTCAATATAGGTAGCCACAATCCCTTCCAAGGGTGATGTGGTATAAGGATCAACATGGGTTAACTCAGCCCCTATGGAAGGTTCAACAAGGGTGGCCTCAACTCCACTAAAGAGCTCAACATGGGTTGTTTTAATCTTGAGGTATATGATAGTAATTGTTGTCGTAGTGTATGTGTTATGAAGTGGAATTTTGTATTAGATTACTCAATTTTTCCTCTATGCACATGACATGCTTAGTTCCACTATTAATGTCTATCTCCATATCTTGGATGCTTTTAGATCACATGCTACTAAAATTTATTTTTGGTTGATGAAATATCATTTTGGTCACATATATGATAAGTTGAGAGCATTAATTATACTTGGGATTTCTTTTGAAATTTTAGGACCCCTAAACATCATCATCTTGATCCCAATCTTTTTCTTTAAGAAAAAAGAAACTTTATGAGCCAATTGTGAAAATTTTGTCTCAATTGGACATACTATTTGAAATTAATTTAGGAAAGCTAATTTAAATCATTTTTACACTCTTTTCCATGTCAGGGATCCCACTTGAATTATATTTTAGAATCAAATACATCGGATCTAAAGGCTAGGGATTAATCCTTGATCCAATGTAGACTCCCATGTATATGTCTCCCCACCCTCAATCTAGACTCCCATGCTCTTCTCCACTTCCTTCCTATCATCTCCCCTATATTTTATAAATCAATCACACCCACTAACACTCCCTATTCTCCCTCATCACCCTCCATATTGACTATCCCTATCGAGCTCAAAGTAGTGCCTTCAGCCCCGCTCATGACCACATGTGACATCCTTTGGCCTCACATTGACAAGAAGGACCCAGATGGCATGATTGTGCAAGCACGCAAGTGTTGAAGCCCAGTTTCCCCCATCTCTGATGTGGGTCACTACCACTGCCACACTCCCCTCTCGTGTAGGTTGCCAGCTTTGGGAAGACAATCTCTTGATCATTGGATCAAGTTGGGTGATTGACCCCAATGCATTGGCCTCTGACTCTCCCTCTCATCTCCTTTCATTCATCGCCCAATTAGTTGGGTGAGTGGCTATGAGCCTTTGTACCACCATCCAACTCTCCTCATTTTTCAACTTTTATGATGAATCA